>JACXGI010008264.1:12814-24307 GCA_016801175.1 Esox masquinongy
TATATATATATATATATATATATATATATATATATATATATATATATATATATAGAAATCATTATTACAGAATGCTGGTTCAATTTCAAAGTTCTAATCTTAAATCATCATTTAATTTTATAATCATCAGATATCTTACCATTTATCAATGAAAGATTGCAAACTCTTTAAATGAATGAATGATACTCATTTCTTTAAACAACATCATCAGATTTGCTTGTTTCAAATTTTTTGTACCCCTTTTTGATGGTATGTGCATTTATTAAAATGTGTCTTTAATGTTTTTGGACAGGATATTTTTGAATCACAATAAATGCTAGCCATTATGTCCAGGGAGGCAGGGAACTTTCACGCAGCATCAAGACATTATGCATGACATTACTGCATTAGTGCCTGGTCTCATATGCCTCATTCCTTACATAACCACCTCCCAGTGCCCCCATCAGCTTTTTCTATCCTCCATCTCTAGGGGGCAGTGTTGTCTCATGTCTCACTTTGAACTTGTTGAGAAAAAAATATCCTCAAAGTCTGG
The DNA here is from genome assembly GCA_016801175.1 of Esox masquinongy. Taxonomy (NCBI): domain Eukaryota; kingdom Metazoa; phylum Chordata; class Actinopteri; order Esociformes; family Esocidae; genus Esox; species Esox masquinongy. Next base: position 13,347 of record JACXGI010008264.1, read on the forward strand.
TGTGAGAGGAATTTAAAAAAAAAGGCAAAAGTAAAAAAAAAAATATTCTAGAAAAACTCCTGTGAGAAACCTTGACACCATTAGAGCAGGCCTGGAGATGAGAAATGTAAGTGTAATGCAGTGAGGAGGTAATTAGATGGTGGTCTAGCTTGGGAAGTCCTCATGCTTCAAATCTTGATAGCACCATTGGAAAACCGAAGGTGGAATAACACCGCTTTGGTACATAAATAACACTTCCATTTATGAATGCTAAATATACAACCCATGCAGACACACAGTGCTCAATTAAAGACATTTCTTCCCACACCCCATCTCTCTCTTCCCTGTCTCCCAGAAGACGAGGCCCTTGATGAAACTCAAAGCATTTTCCTCACTGTCATGATGGCAGTAGATATGAATCATGCAACAATTTAAATGCATACATTCCCAACAGATAATACATCAGACATTTCTTCAAACTGCATCGTCACTGGACTTCGATGCATGGAAAAAGCAGCAAGGTGGCTGCAGCCTATTAAATATGATTTATATTTTACTTGTGGAAATACATGAAGATGCTGGTGTGAAGGTTTGGCTCTAGGCATGGCTACATAGTGCCTCTGAGGACTTCATCACTTTTGGACAGCTACTGTTGTGCCCAGTGCTGAAAATGGGAGATGTGTTAGCTGATGAAAAGCCAGTGTTAACAGTGTCATATAATGACAAGATGTATTATTTATTTATTTTTTAGGTATAATGACAGTCTGCATAAGATACATCAATTAAACTGTTTGCCGAACAAGTAAGTTAACTTACATGGTATAAATTAAGTTTGGTGAGCTGTGGGGGGGCCGCTATGTTGGGTGCCTGGCAGGCTATTAGGCTTAACTGTCGTGCTCAACGAGGAAACAATAGATTTTTCACCATGCCAGCTTGAGATTTAATCTACCAACCTTTTGGTTACTGCTCAGATGCTAATAATAATGATTCACTGACTACTGTCAGTCCCTCTGGATAGAAGCATCTGTTGGATGACTAAAGTGTACAATTTTAAATGTAAAAGAAATTACTCTGAAATATGCGTATTTGCAGTCAAAACACTTTCTAAGTCTGTCAGTGTTATACATACTCTGTAAAGCTGTAGAACCAAGAGAAGCTACCCCCATAAATGTGCCTGCAGAGCTTAGTTGGGGTTTGTTAAATCTTTTTTTACAGGAAAGTTTATTGAAATAGCAAAATAGCTGTAATATTCCCAAATATGTGCAGCATGTTAAGGTATATTGGCTGCAACATCCTTTTTTGAATGCTTTGTGATATATGCTCAAAATGTCTGGCCTTCAATCACTACAAGCTTGAAGAGAAGAGAGGTTTTTGATCATCACTGCTGTCCCTCAATGACAAAAGTCATGCTAATATTACATTTTCTCTCTACAGATTAAGTTGGTATCTGGTTGCTAAGCAAATGTTGTTTGTTAGTCAAAATGAATCCAGTCTGTCACAGTTTTTCTCGATTGCTTAAACACAAGAACTGCTTCATGTAGCATTAAATCCATACCCATATTGTACATCATTCCCAAATACACACACACATCTCCCATAACTGTACACACTATTCACCTGTTTCAACACATATTTCAATATTCAAAACCTTCTGCAAAACCTTACACAAAAGTGGCCAAATAAATCATTCATTGTAGTATGCACTGATCAGCCATAACATTATGACCACCTGCCTAATATTGTGTAGGTCCCCCTTTTGCCGCCAAAACAGCCCTGACCCGTCGAGGCATGAACTCCACTAGACCTCTGAAGGTGTGCTGTGGTATCTGGCACCAAGACGTTAGCAGCAGATCCTTTAAGTCCTGTAAGTTGCTAAGTGGGGCCTCCATGGATCGGACCTGTTTGTCCAGCACATCCCACAGATGCTCGATTGGATTGAGATCTGGGGAATTTGGAGGCCAAGTCAACACCTTGAACTCGTTGTGTTCCTCAAACCATTCCTAAACCATTTTTGCTTTGTGGCAGGGCGCATTATCTTGCTGAAAGAGGCCAATGCCATCAGGGTATACCATTGCCATGAAAGGGTGCACATGGTCTGCAACAATGCTTAGGTAGATGGTACGTGTCAAAGTAACATCCACATGAATGGCAGGACCCAAGGTTTCCCAGCAGAACATTGACCAAAACATCACACTGCCTCCTTCCAGGCTTGCCTTCTTCCCATAGTGCATTCTGGTGCCATGTGTTCTCCACGTAAGCGACGCACACGCACCCGGCCATCCACGTGATGTAAAAGGAAACGTAATTCATCAGACCAGGCCACCTTCTTCCATTGCTCCGTGGTCCAGTTCTGATGCTCACGTGCCCATTGTAGGCACTTTTGGCAGTGGACAGAGGTCAGCATGAGCAACCTAACTGGTCTGTGGCTACGCAGTCCCATATGCAACTTACTGCAATGCACTGTGTGTTCTGACACCTTTCTATCAGTACCAGCATTAACCTTTTCAGCAATTTGAGCTACAGTAGCTCATCTGTTGGATTTGACCACACGGGCCAGCCTTCACTCCCCACGTGCATCAATGAGCCTTGGCCGCCCATGACCCTGTCACCGGTTCACTGCTTTTCCTTCTTTGGACCACTTTTGATAGGTACTGACCACTGCAGACAAACACCCCACAAGGGCTGCAGTTTTGGAGATGCTGTGACCAAGTCGTCTAGCCATCACTCAGATCCTTACGCTTGCCCATTTTTCCTGCTTCTAACACATCAACTTTGAGGACAGAATGTTCACTTACTGCCTAATATATCCCACCCACTGACAGGTGTCATGATAACAAGATTATCCGTGTTATTCACTTCACCTGTCAAGTGGTCATAATATTATGGCTGATCGGTGTATATTCATTCAACACATGCTCTCAATGTAAATAACTCAAGTCCTCACAACCTATACTCAAAGACCACACCTTTCTCCAGGTGTAAATGCTAAGCCTCAAATTGTTAACACACTAATCAGAATTGCATGGATCCTATCAATGCTGAAGTTGCAAGGCAACAGAGGACGAGGACTAGGATGAGGCGGTGGAGAGTGTATGACCGTCACCCCCTATGCACAGCAAAACCTAAAGGAGGCACTGGTGGACATCTGTGGTGATGTGTTCGTGGAGTCTATCCAGGGTTTTCTAAAGCACACAAGGGCATTTTCCCCACGCTGCCTGGAAAGAGCAAACAATGTGTGACGTTGATGAGATTTTATGGCCTGAACCAGACCTGAGACGAGACGATGAGAACACTGGCGCTGAGTAACCTGACCCAGACCTGAGACAAAACGATAAGAACACTGGCGCTGAGTAACCTGACCCAGACCAGATGATGAGAACACTGGCGCTGAGTAACCTGACCCAGACCTGAGACGAGATGATGAGACCACTGATGCTGAGTAACCTGACCCAGACCAGATGATGAGAACACTGATGCTGAGTAACTTGTACATTTGTTGACAATTAAGAAAATAGCTGTCGTTGCAGATGTCGTTACACTCTGATGTTTAGAGAATAATAATCTCTTTATAGATTCAGCCACTGGATCTATAGAGAGGGCACTGATAATAGATTCTCTATTCATGGAACCTCTGTCACTCAGTTGCGTTGTTGCCATGGCCACTGATGCTGCAGCAATAACTGATGAGCAAAAGTTGAGCTAAAGACTATAAACAGGGGCTAACTACTGTTTTATCTAAATTTCTCAATAGGTTCTTAGAAAATTATAACATTGCTGAAGTTGGCTAATCTTTAGTAGAAAACAATGTTGCCACCATTATTATCAAAAGTACTTTGATAAATGGCAATGTTTTCATTAGCTGGCAAAATCTAATAAATATAGCTAATGGTGCTAAAGTTAGCTTGTACAAAATCTAATACAAATAGCTAATGATGCTAAAGTTAGCTTGTACAAAATCTAATACAAATAGCTAATGATGCTAAAGTTAGCTTGTACAAAATCTAATACAAATAGCTAATGGTGCTAAAGTTAGCTTGTACAAAATTGATGGACTCCCCTCAGTATTAATAGCTAGTCAACATTGTAATGCATCTCAAGTCCATTTCCTGAGATCAAAATGATGACATGGAGAATAGCAACTATTATTTGCCTCCTTTAGAACTGGTATCGTGTTTTCAAGACTTAGAAATGCACTTTAGACCAAATTTTCAGCTCCCATTGAGTATACATTGACTAGAATGCTCAGTTAGTCATCACATGCAAAACGCTGAAAGAACAATGTCACGAAAGGTGTAACGCTTGAATACCTTTTACATTTACAGATATTTAGCTGACACCCTTATCCAACGGAACCAACTGTAGTGAGTGTATACAATTCCAGCTTGGTCCCCCTTGGGAATCAAACCCACCACCTCTGATGTTCCAACCACCACTCCACCTACAGAACACTGTATGTTCTGTAGAGCTCAGTTAGTTCACCTCTTTCCTCTTACAGGCTCGTATTGACAACAACGTCTTATCATTAACACAAAAGACTGTGGTCACATTCCCACCAACCTCCAAGACATACAATACTCATGCCACACATACCAACAACAACCCTCAGATAACATGACATTGAATTTCATGTTATCCCTAAAATATACAAAGACATCTGTGGAACAGGGCCTTCTCCTACAGAGAACCAGGCTCCTTGAATAGCCTGCTAATACAAGTCTGGACGTCAAACTCTGAGTTAAAAAATCTGAGGCCTACGGAACAACAGATCCCATGTTCGACTCCCATCGCAGACCAGAAAATTATGCCTTAGGATTTGTTCAGGTCAGACAAAAACTTTGCTGGCTACAACCTTCAGTAGCTACGTTATAGGAAGCCTAAAATAAAACAGTTCTGAAAGATTTTCGAATTATGCATTAGGATTTTTTCAGGATACACAAAAACTTTGCTGGCTACAGTACACGATTCTCACGTCTTTTCACGAAAAAGTCAGTTATCGTCACCTATATTAATAGTTATTGTATCAATGTCTTTCATGTATGGCTAATAAGCTGTTAAAACGGGCAGTGGCAAAAGCCATACAGTTCATAGATGCTAATTGTGGTGGAGGTAAACTTAAGTTGCGTGACAACATGATCTAATGTCGAGGTGTTATACCGACACATGATATACATGCAGTTCTGTGGTGTAGTGGCTAACGGCATAGCCTCTCATGTGGGGGAACCCAGTTCTGATCCAGTGCGGGCAACACCATTCATCGCTTTCCATTGCGGGCTGGCTGAACTAGGCTTGCCTGGTTCCTTTTCTGGTTATGTTTACATCATGGCTTCTCCAACTCTTCTCTTGCTTTTTCTCTCATGGTGTCACGATTGTAGGAGGCAGGACACCAGCGCAGAGGCATGTACATAAATGTCCAACATTCAAAAGACTTACATTCAATGCTTAGCTTTCAGGAACATAAACATTTGAAAACACAGCGCCGGTGAAACACAAGGGCAGGTGGAACTTAAATAGGGACTAAACAAGGGGTAAACCAGACACAGGTGAAAGCAATACACTAGAACTAAAGCACACAGAACATAGAAATAGAACGACTGGCATGGCACAGGCTGTGGCTGGCCGTCACACATGGTTCTTAACTGGCTATGTGTCTGCCCACTGGCCCTCCCAACTGATGTCCACGGAACAGAGCCAACGTGCTCTGGGATTCATGCGCTCTCCTCCCTGGTTGTCACTGGGCCAACCAGGCCAACCAGACCCGTTTTCCCTCCTGTCCCATTAGACTTCCTAATGTTTTATTTGTTTTTTGCATCTTTTCCTTACTTTTTTGTTCCCTTTTGGGTTTTTTGTCTGTGATGTGTGTTGAGGCTTAAATGCACCTTAAATGAATGATTTGATTTAGATGCAGCTCGTTGGCACTACCTTCTCCTGCTCAATCTCCCTCGCTTCGTGTTCTTCACAAGCTGCTCCGATTTGATCGACCTGATAATGTGGCTCATGTCTCAGATTAAACGGCATTAATAAAAAAACTTTAAAAAAGTATTTCAACAAACATTTCAACAATAAACATTGCTTATATAATCTACCAAGGCAGACAGATAGCATCACCAATGTAGCTACAGTAAATGTGTGATTGAAACAACCTGTTTTGCCCATATTTTATTTTTATTTAACCTTCATTTAACCAGAAAAGGCTCATAGGGATTAGAAATCTCTATTTCAATACCAACCTGGCCGGGAAAGGCTGCAACAATTCCTTATTTGTGCACAGTACACTCTCTTCATCTGCTAAAACATGCTAAGTTATAACAGACAATGTTGCAGTCTATAAATAACCACAGGGTTTATATTTTTGCTTTTGAGAAATATGAGAACAAAGACTGGGTGGAGATACTGCAGCAGCTAGCCCACGACTGGACAGAGAGGGTAGTGGCTGGATGCAAGAAGCAACTATAAGCATATAAGTACATTCACATAACCAGATCCCGGGGAAACTGGGTTTTGACCCGTTTTAGATTAATTCCAAATAGTCAATGAATTAATGTAACAAATGAATTTCATATATAAAGAGAGTATTACAATTACAGTACGAGTATCCAAGATAAAAGTTCTCAGGAGATTGAAGATGCAGGCAGGAGTGAGGAAAATGCAAGAGAGAGCTTTCCAAAACTCCACTCTGGTTTATATCCCCTAACCAAAGGTGCAGGGGTTGGTTTACTGACCACTGGGGTAGGTACACCTTACCGAAACATCTGTTAACCGTTAACATTCCAATGATTGCCTACTAGGATGGAAATTAAGTACATAGGTATACATGTCCATGATAAATAATGAAGAATCATTGAATATGTAAATGAACATAGAATTGAAATTTTTCGGTTCCTTCAGTCCCCTTTTTGTGTCCGTAAGGACACACAGTAAGCGTTCACGTTAAAGTAAGATTACTCAGAGGAAATTCAGTTAGATTTCAGAGCAACGAACTAGGCCGCACCCCATGAGTAGATTGAAGGTGGCACAGTTTTGTAGACTAATCATATGGCATGATTGTAAGCCAATAAGACATTATTGTAATTCGTCAACGAAACATAGATATTATACACATTTTGTCAAGGGCTACCGTGACACGATAAGTTGGAATAAGGCCACCAAATTAAACTAAACCATGGAACAAACATCTAGAAAACAAATATGTATAATTTCGTATCAGTGGAATAATAGGAGTAGAGGAAACATTATTAGCATCTCTGATCTAGATAGGAAAGATTTTTAATATGGTCTAGGCACATGAATGACAAGGAATGTATGAATGTAAGATGGTGTGAAGGCGTGTTGAGAAGTCTTCATCGCGGAATGGTTGGAGAACAAAGCAGGGAGGTTGTAGAAATAGTCCCCGGAGAATTCCAACGAACGGGTGTAAACTGAGGTGACGTTTGGGCAGACGAGTCTTGCAGAGCCATCGGAAAGGAGCTGGAGACATTTCTCCTAACCAGTGTCACACCTACAGAGTATACAGAGGAGGGGCAAAAGAGGAGGGAGGAAAAGAGAAGACAAGGGGCAACCACGAAACAACTCGTAGTCACAGCTCTCTGACTCCTCAGATCTCAGTGTTCATTAAGCCCCGATTAATAGAGAGGGAGCTTAAATGAACATAGAATTGACATTTCTCTGCCCCTTCAATCAACACATGTGGAAATGCTCCCGCAGAGTTAGATTCTCAACAGTTGTGAGAAAAGATTCACAGCCCCATCGCAAGGAAACAGATGTCTGTATCACAAGAAGCCTGTCTGTAAGCACTGGTTGTGTTCAATGATTGAAGCGTATTAACACCTGTACACAGAAGTATATACAATATTTCTTTTGTGACTGATCTACAATATAACCAAATGTATATTTGGTTAGTGGGGTGGAGGATGGGTGGGGGGGGGCATTGGAGTTGGGCTAGTATTGACATTACCTTTGTGTGAGAACTAAAAAAGCTGGCTTAGCAGATCAAGAAACCCTCGTTGCTCACTTTGAACCCAGCCCACAGACACAAATCATTTAGAGTTTCCTAATGAGAAAACAACTACAACACACAAACAACATCACATGAAGGCCTGTTGCTGTCTATGGGTTTCATCTGAGAGATCTACACACGTTGAGATTCCAGTAACCTGTGGTAGCATATACCGTATACAATACAGTGTAATGCAAATACATTTAAATAGCTTGTGTGAGTCCTTCTTCTAAGAGTCGACATCTGAACAGAAATTAAAGTAAAATCCTACACAGGAAATGAGTGGAGGCACATAATAAATACTTTCCACCCAAGGAAGTGCCTTGAAATGAGCCCGTCCCTTTGCCAAATTAAAGAAAATGTAATGAAGACGATCACTTTTAATTTGGCTTCAGCTCAGTGATGGCATAATTGGAATGCATAATTAAAGCTGAAAAACAAACGGCACCCCTTCCTGTTTAAAAGGAGATGAGCGCGGCCAAGGAGCCATGGCTCGAATCCTGATTACTTTGAGTCAGTGAGACAGCTCTGCGCTTTTGTAGTCCTGAAATGAATCAAAGCCCAGGAGGAAGAGACTGTGTGGCGCCTACACACCCTCAAAATGTTGAGGAAATGTTGAACGCTAAATGCTTTGACTTGAATGCTTCCCTGTGGATTCTCTCTTTGTGTGTCATATGAAACTGTCATTCATCAGGGTTTGTAGAGCAGGGATATCTCAAAACAGGGTGACTAGTAAGGAAGAAAAGAGTTGACGAATGTGTCCAGACGCTGCCTCTTTTGGTAGAACTACAATAGGCTGACAACTCAGACTTTACATGGACTTTATGCTGAAATGCATGGAGTAGCAGAGAAGTTTCAGCAGACTTTCCCTTTGGCTGAGAAATCTCACAGTGTGTCTGTCTATCAGTGCAGTCTGGAAGACTCTCCAGCCTCCAGACAGTGTTGGGCAAAGTGAAAGAAGCCAATCAACATTCCTGTCCAAGAGACTCTGTTCATTACCCTGACAGATCAAAGAAACTTAAAGGCTACTGCTTCACAGTCAAGAGTGGAGAGTTATGAAACACGCATGCAATAGCTTGTGCATGCACACACGCGCGTACACACACACACAGAGACATGCACGCATATACACACACACACACAGAGACATGCACGCATATACACACACACACACACAGAGACATGCACGCATATACAGACACACACACACACACACACAGAGAGACATGCACGCATATACACACACACACACACAGAGACATGCACACATACACACACACACAGAGAGAGAGACATGCACGCATACACACACACACACACACACACACACACACACACTTAAAAAATCATAGAGTAGAAGGAGAATATGGTAATGAAATGTAGGCAATCTTTCTTTGCCATTAATGGAGAAAAGTTACTTCCAAACCACAAAATCAGGTTTTCCCAAATGACTAAATCAGAATTATAACTCATCAGATAACACAGACTTTGAACACTTTTTAAATACACATACCCATTAATATTTAGGAGGAAGACACTGCTACTTTTAATTGCTAGAAACATGTATGAATGTCTAAGCCAACCCTTTTCTTTGTGTTGTAAACTAACAGTATCAGTGATCTTTTGTCCTTTAGTCACTAAAGTAGTCAAACCAACATAATGACACACTTTAAGCAGCTTAGGGTTGTGGATGCTGATTGAGTTCACATTAATAAATTGACAACCATGTTGTCTTTTCGAAACGACAGAGATGTTACATTGATGACTCCAGGCTCAGAAAATCCTGCGCTGACAGCAGGGTAAAGGAGATGTACCGGCCTGTGCATTTTACCAGTGCTTCACATAACATGCTCCATTTAAAGTGTTGTCAGGTTTGCACCTCTGGAGGAGAGCTTTAAGATAAATAATCTGCTTTAAGGCAGGTGTGTGAAATACAGTAGGGGGGGTGGGGTGGGCTGAGGGGGGTGTGTGGGTAAGGAAGAGACAGAGACAGAAAAGAATGAGAGAGATGACAGGAAGCCAGAGAGGAGGGAGGATGTGTTAGGAAACCAACCATGTCTGTGATCCGCTTTAGGAAACTTGTGAATTTCCTTTGCTTTTTTTACTGCTATAAAAAGCAACTAGATTGCCCAAGTCTCCTCCTCTATGTATCTCCTGGGTTTTTCTCAACTTAAAAATAAAATAAAAGGGGAGCAAATATATGCCCTTGTGAAAACCCACACCAACAAACCCACACAGAACAACAATTATGTCCATTGATTACCTCATGGAACTTTTTACTGTCTAGGGCTGGTTGTCACTGGACATTACTGACAGACGAGCAGCAAAGTTAGTTACAAATGTCCTGTGTTCACAACGCCCCCACGCAGAGAGATTGGAGCTGCACGCCGTCAGTCAGTGCTCATCATCACTCCTCCCTACGCAGCCTTTGCCAACAAGGGGAAGGTAACGAGCCCATCCAACAGCCGCCATGATTGATTTACCTGAACTTTCATATTGCCATTGTCAGCGCGGCGTTGGCTGCAATGTAATGTATGGCTGCAAGTATGAGTGTGGAAGAACTGCAGCATCACACATACCTGGATCATTCATCTTGAGGAGGACCAGTCGTAGGGGCCTTTAATTATGTGACCCGGCCAAAAGACACCAGGGCCCCATCATATACGGCTTGGCCTGGAGACACACGGACCAATCGGTGACGCGTCAGGACCGCGGACAGCAGTGACGTCCGCTGAGGCAACGTCACCGCGACCGTTTTAGAACCATGGACAGCAACCTCCTGAGGTCGCACCGGGCCAGGCAGTAAAGTTTCAACACCAGTATGGACAGTTCGTTTTCAGCGGGAGCAAGGCACCCGTCTTGTGACACGGACAGCGAAATCATCCAGAGATGGCGGGAACAGACCGTCACCGATGTTTCCGGAGCCTGGACGGCAACACATTCGAACGACAGTGGAGCAGGCAGTCAGGGAACACCACCAGCAACATCT
>JACXGI010008265.1:0-34242 GCA_016801175.1 Esox masquinongy
TTTGCACGCCCAATTTTTCAGTTTTTTATTTGTTAAAAAAGTTTGAAATATCCAATAAATTTCGTTCCACTTCATAATTGTGTCCCACTTGTTGATTCTTCACAAAAAATTACAGTTTTATATCTTTATGTTTGAAGCCTGAAATGTGGCAAAAGGTCGAAAAGTTCAAGGGGGCCGAATACTTTCGCAAGGCACTGTATAATCAAAGACATAAAAGGTTACTGGTTTAGAAATTGTTTTGCAATTTTATACTTTATGCTTGCAATAATATACTTTATACAGGTATATGTAAAGTTCTACCGGTATATGTACAGTAAAGGAACATTTTTCAGTTTATATTTCTGTATTGAGTCAACAAATTGTAACTGTCATATATTCACAATGTTTACTAATGAATACAGACATACTTACAAAAATTATATTCAATTAAACTGGGCAACTGATGACAGAACACATTTTATTTTAAAACACTGACACTCAAAATCAATTTTTGTAAGGTTATATGGTTATATGTTGAGAAATATTTGTAAAAAGTTATGTTACTTCCTTACATACTATATGTATTCAACCCACTCACACAAAACATTGGTAGAGACATCTTTTGCTGCAATAACAGCTTTAAGTCTTTTGAAGTCAGTACTTGCTTTGCACACAGTGATTCTAGTGTATTCTTTTGGGTAGATTTGCTCCAGGTTCTTAAGGTTGGTTGGACAATGCTTGTGGATCACAATTGTCCAATGGTGCCACAGATTCTCAGTGGGATTGAGAATTAGACTTTGATTCGACCACCATTTTGTTCTGTAGCCACTCCAGTTTTGCTTTAAGCCTTGTCCTTGGGATCATGGTCTGGCTGAAAGGTGAAATTCCTCCCAAGCTTCTGTTTTTTCACAGCTGGAAGCACTCACAAACCTGATTCAAATTATAGGTTGATTATGTCCATCAAGTGTGTAAGTGGTAGGGCAACATTTGAATCAGGCCAGAAACATGAACATGCACCATGGGGTCCCCAGGACCAGGATTGGGAAACACTGGTGTATTGCATTGGAATCAATAGAGTGGGTGGGTAAGAAAGTGTTGCTTGCTATACCATCTTTATTGCACCATGAAATTAAACTTTATATGGAATCTACACACCCTGGTGAGTATTTCACGAACGTCATGATCCACTTTACATAGTCTAGTTCAGTGTTTCTCAACCCTGCTCCTGGGTGCTCCAGCCCTGCATGTTTTAGATCGCTCTCTGCTCTGTCACACCTGATTCAAATGATCAGTTCATTATCCTCATTGTCCTTCATGAGCTTACATCAGGTAGTGGCCAAATGAGGCTTCATTAGCGTTATTTTAGCAGCAGGATAATATGTTGGCAGCACTCAGATTTTCTTTATCACAATAAAAGCCATAATTGAACTTTATACGGCAATATAGTTAACAATATAATATGTAAAAAAGAACAGACACAAACAATATTGAAACGGACATTAACCATAAAATGTACAGACTAGATTGCTAACTATATTGCCTTATATAGTTCAATGATGGCGTTTATTTTGAAAAAGAAAATCTGAGTTAGTGCTGCTGGCATAATATCTTGCTGCTAGAAGAACGGTAATGAAGCCTCGTATGGCCATCACTAACATCAGGTATGTTAGGGCAGGGAGAGATCTAAAACATGCAGGGCAGGGGGGCGTCCAGGAGCAGGTATTTTTTTTCTTGCAATTCAATACATTGAATATACTGGTCTGTACATTTTATGTTTTAATATAGTTCTTTAAAAAACAATTTTAAACCTATATACTTTACCATTAATTGCTCTTTGCATTTATTAAAAAATAAATATAAAAAAGGCCTTTGGTAACAATTTACTATCTTTAGAACGAATCAATATACATTGCAATGTATTGATGTGGGCGCTTTTATTTTGAAGGTTTAGTTATTACCATACGATTGGGACGTCATCGTTAATGCTGCTGAATACTCCGTGATGCGTAGTGGGCAAGAACACCTCTTAGCCATGGTATTTTGACCATCCACCAGATCCCTTATATTTACCACAGCTTTCACACAATCAGAATTCGATGCATGTTTTTAATGTGCAAGTAAAATCATTAAAATACTTCAGTTAGCCGTGAAATTCCAAGTTTAAAAACGAATGGTTTTGTTGACATAAGGCACATATTGGGAAATTCTTCGGGTACTGAAGAAACACTTTTACAACCTGTGACCTTAAATCCTAGAATGCATCTCAAAGAATTATAATAACAAGAATTATAATATACTGAAGCTAATTTGATTGGCTGGCTAACATAACATAAAAAACAGTGCACAAAATATGTAAACATTTAAAAGCAAATGACATTGAAACAGGTATAAAAATTTATTACATCTCATTACGGCATCCAAAAGACATGAATATACATTAAATAATATTGTATGCAAAGAAAAGAAACAGGTGAAATAAATAATGTATATGGGCTGAAACATTGCATGTTTTAGGTGTAGTCTAGTTGACAATATTTTCATAGTAATGTGTGATAATATACAAAAACTCAAATTAGACGTTTTAATGGTAAACACTGTTTTTCATTTTTTTTTTATAACTGAATAAGAATAATGAGCTGCAGGCAAATCACTAGTATGGCAGACACAAACTTTCAATTCTACAGGCTGCAGAATAAAAGCAAACCATGCGCATATCATACAATGTTTAAATTAAACAGAAATCCCTAAACGGCGACTGATCACTGTTGGTAAAGAACATCCCGTTACATTGTTAAAGCATTTTCTTTATTTCTGAGTGATGGGGAACGAGTTCTGATCCATCAGCTCCCCAACTCTTTCCTGGAGTATCTGGACCACTTCAGCCAGAATAAAGACGTGTGTGTCATCAAGGTCCTGGATGATGAACTTCTTCCCCAAGGCAGACGTCTCATCCAGGTACAAGAGGAACTGTTTCATGGCAGGGTCACTGTTTTACATTGTGGGAAAGAAAACGTAAGACCTGTCATTATCAAATCCGCATAACCTGAATAGTGAAGCAAAAAAAATGAATTAATGTGTAGTACATGTGATAAGCTTGATTGACTTTCTGATAAAATAATGAGCCGTGTGCATACCATTCGACAAGAACCCCTTTCAGTACGTTAACCATGTTTGTCGATTCTAATCACCACTCTCAGAACCTGCAAAGAAACGTGCAACCAATATGGAGTTAACAGTAGTCTAAAAGCAACTAGTGTGACACACGGACGTAGAGGTCTGACTCAAGTTGCGTGTATATTGAAGTCACTCAACCTAGCTGTTAAAGTGAGTTAAGTAGGAATGTTAGGACTATTGGACTCACGTAATACATAGCATGATATTGCTAGCATGATTCATTGTAATAGTTAGCTAGCCAGCCTACAGTAGTTAGCTGACTAGCTACACATTATTGACATGCTTTGGACAAAATTTCCAAGACTGCGACCTACTGTAGCGAATTTTTTGCGAGTTTACAGTATATCAGGTCTGGGTGATTATAGCTAACACATCGGACTATCAATCTGTGCTTACAGTGCTTGTTGTTACCTTGGAGTTGCGCTAGCCACTGGGTTGTCAACAATTGGAAATGTTGTGTAACGAAAGGCATTGTGGGATGTATGGTGTGCGATGAGGTACAAAGATAGGTAGACTTTGCGATCATGACTGCTGTATTATTCAAAGCACTTATTCCAGACCGGCTATCAGTGGCTTACTATGTTTTTCCTGACAAATACAGCAAATAAAATATAGCCTTTTCTTTTGCACAGTTTATTTGACATGGAAATTATTGGCAACATCTTGGAGTTAGTGAGCATCACATGGTCATGTTCCATTTACAAAATAAATATATCAACCTGCCTTACATTTGTGATGTAGCTGAGGTAAGGCTTAAGGAAATAGTACAGTATGGGGACATACAAAAGGCAAAGTCTTAAATATTAATACACTAGAAGGCCAAACGTATGTGGACAGCTGCTTGTTGAACATCCCCTTCCAAAATCATGGGAATCAATAAGGAGTACTACATTTCTGGAAAGCTTTCCGCCAAATGTTGAAACATTGCTGCTGGGTATTGCTACCCATCAGCTACACAAACATTAGTGAGGTTGGGCACTGATTTTGGGGGATTTGGCCTGGCTCGAAGTTGACATTCCAATTAATACCAAAGGTGGTTGATGGGGTTTAGGTCAGGGCTATGTGCAGGCCAGTCAAGTTCCTGCACACCAATCATGGCAAACCATTTCTGTATGGACCTCACTCTGTGCATGGGGCATGGTCATGCTGAAACAGGAAATGGCCTTCCTCAAATTTTTGCCACATAGTTGGAAGTCTAGAATGTAATTGTATGCTGTCAGATTTCAATTCACTGGCCCTAAGGGGCCTAGCCCTGTGGAAAAGGAAATTTGATATATGACAAAAAGATAGCCAACAGGCCTTTGTTTATGGCTTGCAATACATGAAAGGGACCTTGTTGTTTCTTGGGGCAAATAAGGAAGTGATGAACTGGCCAGATGTCACTCTGTCAGAGGGACAGAGGAAACTGTTAATCTGTTTGCTGTTTTGTTCTGCAGAGAAAGCCCAAGGGCTCTGGGAAGGGGGGTGACCCACTGGGGTGACACCTCTGGGAAGGGGGGTGACCCACTCGGGTGACGGCTCTGGGAAGGGGGGTGACCCACTCGGGTGACGGCTCTGGGAAGTGGGGTGACTCCACTGGGTGACTCCTATTTAGCCGGGGTCTGAACATCATTCAAGAAGTAGTGTTAGATCTAGCTTAACCACTTTCCTGTAATTGCTGGATCAATAAAGGTTAAATTTATTCAGACTTTTCTCCATAACTTGTGGTAATATCCACGACAGCCCGAATCATAAAAAAACTGCCCCAGACTATTATTCTTCCTCCACCAAACTTTACATTCCCCAGACATCCAACAAGCTCAGATTTGTCCACCGGACAGTAAGATGGCGAGGTGTGATTCATCACACCAGAGAATGCTTTTCCACTGCTAAAGAGTCCAATGGCGGGGAGCTTTACACCACTCCAGCAGACGCTGTGCATTATGATCATAGGATTTAGGCCTCTGTTCAAAGCCAACTTGCATTTATTGACCTGCTAGTCTTCTGATCATGCTAAAACATTGACTTGGCCCATAAGGTCATGTACTCTTATAATCTTCACCCAGCACAGCCAGAAGAGGACTGGCCACCCCTCAGAGTCTGGTTCCTCTCTAAGTTTCTTCCTAATTTTGGACCCTACAAGAGAGTTTTTACCAGTACCGTGCACAGACCTTCGGAGGGGCATGTGCTGAATCTGAAGAAGTGGGTGGAGCTGTCGGCTCACAAGACAACAGGGAGTGACGTATGAAAAAAATGGATGGGCGAATGCCCATCGGAGTGAGTGAAGCACGTAAAAAGACGGACGATATGCACGACACACGTCACCGAAACGGATGGGCACATGTCAACTAGAAAGGGCACTAGATGGCAAAGGGGCATGTGCTCTGCACAGGTTGAGCCTTACATGTGCACGTGCCTGATTTTTAACCTACACAGGTATTGGTGTCCACATACCTTTGGCCATGTAGTATATAACCACAGCTTAGATGTTAAGTAAAATGTTTAGTAAGTGCAGTAAAGATTAAATTCTAAAATGCCATTAAGGTGAAAAGGGAATATAATTAATCAATCAATAAATTCCTTTTATAAGCTTTAAACGCTGTAAACATTGAGTTTATCTTTAGAATACGTAATAAAAAATGAATCTGATCTATAAGTGGTCAGTGGGATCTAGCTGGAGAACAAGCGGAGCACCATGAATTTTTATATAGTAAAAACAATAAACCCAGTGAATATGTTCTCATCTTTCATACTAAAATTAAATTCAGATTTTTGTCTAAATACACTATAGCCAACTATATTTTTCCTTTAAATGTGCAACAAGAATTGGCAGTCCCCCTTACTCCTCCGATTCCAGCATCATAGGTCCTGTCCAGTGTAGCCCTGCAGTGCATCCTGGATGAACTGCAGGCTACGCTTATAGAGAAATGAGTCTTTCTTCTCAGGCTTGCAGATGTTGAGGTGATCCACATCCACTTGGATCATTTCCCCAATGCCTAAATCTGAAACAAGAGTAGCCTCAGAGACAGGTTGATTTTACGCAGGTGGCCCTATTCCAAATATGTTCTTTTGATAATACTATTTGTTTTATCCAATCTGATATAAAATACGAATTTGAAGAAATATCAAAATTGGACTGCCTTTGTTAGAGATCGCAGTTGAAAAATAGGCATTGCATATCAAAATAAAAATAGGCAGCACATTTTAAAAGGAGACTGTCCTACCTGCTGACTGGGTTGGCACAACTTGTATCTTAATCATGGGGCCGATAGTGGTGGGCATTGTCTCTGCGAAGCTCAATACCTTAAACTCCCTCTCTTTGGCCATGTTTACAAAGCTCTCATTGAGGTCCCGCAACGCTGGGGAGTCTGCGAAAGAGGAAATACAAACGGACAGGATTACGCAAATGACTTTCTAAACAACAGTTTGCTCATCATCTGTGATACAGATGAAGCCAGTGCAATGGGGAGCTATGGCAAACACCACAATCTACAAAGAACCTCCGTCAGTACCTCTACAGAGCTCCCGGACCTCTACAGAGGGGAAGAGGAGGTATCTCACGTTGACCGAGTACTCTGCCATGAAGGTTCCACGGTGCGGCACGCTGTAAAACATGACGCCCTTTGTGTTGCGGGTCAGTTCTTTCATCTCGGGGTCCTTCAACGCATCCAGCAGCATCTTCTTCACCAGCAAACCTGATGGGAGAATGGCAGTTTAAAGGGATTTAAGATGTCATTGTCCATTTATAAAGGACGTCTGACAAAACATTATGTCCATTTATAAAGGACGTCTGACAAAACATTATGCCCATTTATAAAGGACGTCTGACAAAACATTATGCCCATTTATAAAGGACGTTTGACAAAACATTATGTCCATTTATAAAGGACATCTGACAAAACATTATGTCCATTTATAAAGGACGTCTGACAAAACATTATGCCTATTTATAAAGGACCTCTGACAAAACATTATGTCCATTTATAAAGGACGTCTGACAAAACATTATGTCCATTTTGTTTTGCTGTATAGTTGAACCGGTATCTGACCTCCCATGCTGTGTGCCACCCAAACCACAGGCCGGTCTCCTACTCCTGCAGACTTCAGCTTCTGCAGGAGCTCTCTGCTTCTATGAGCCAGAGACATCCTAGGGGCGCAGATGGCAGTATGAGTGGAGGGGTCACTAAAAAGGGTCAGGTATCAGGAATGTCTGTGGTGAATACTGTGGTAATAAAAGTGTGACAGCGAACGGCTGACAAACCTTCCCCTCTTATTTAGGCAATCCGGCACTAAAATAACATCTGACTATACACCTGATACATGCGTTTCGTTCTAATGCCTTGACGGCGGTAGCATCTGGTGCCTCATCATTCGAGTGGTAGGAGAGAGGGAGGCAGTTTTTTGTTGTTGTTTTGTGGTGTCTGCTTTTAGTTTTTTTTATGTATTTATACAGTCTTGATTCCTTGTGTGTAAAACATTAAAGCATCTAACCTGTCTGTCTTTTTGCTGCTTGTTTTTGCTGCATTCTTTGAAACATAAAATGTTGACACAGAAGAAAAAGAAGCCGCACACACCTTTGGTTTTCAGCAGGACACCTGGCTCTCCAATCACTCAAGTGAGTGTCATACTCCACAGATAGAATCCTCAGGTTGGGGCAGTCTGAAGCCAACCACGACTATCCAGTAAAACGGGGAGGGAAACAGACAGCCAAGTAAAGAGAGGATGTCATTAAGCAGGGTTGGCTTTTCATCATCAAGTTACAATATTTTACATTGGCTAAAGTGACTTCAGCAGAAAAGTGGATCAACTGTCCTACAATAAAAGTAACAATTACCCCCGATACCAGTGACTACACTCAACCAAGCGGGCTACCTTTGGCCAGCACTGTGTGTAGTCCTCTGAGGGCCCAGCGGCCATCTCATCCTCTGTGAGGTCACAGTCCTTCTGCCGCCACGTTTTAAAGGCCGCCCCCAGGAGCCCGTGGATAAAGAGAACGTCTGCTTTGATTGGTTGGCTGTAGATGGAACACATGGCACAAAAGGGAGTGGTTCGTGTGAATAACGGAAAATACAAAGCTGGCGGCCGGGAGTCCATTGATGTTTTGCCAGTCATGATGAGAGATTTACACCTGGTTCGGCACTGGGGATGCAACACGTAGACTCCGTCCTGGTACTTCTCCTTGACCGTCTCCCTGTCCAGGTTGGCCAGGGCCCGGGCAGCATGGGATGCCTGCATGACGTGCGGAGACTGCATAACCTCTGCTAGCACGGACAACCAACCTGCAAGGCAACAACACAGCACACTGTAAGATGGCAGCAATTTGGAGGGGTTGGGTTAAAAGCAGAAATCACATTTCAACTGGACATTGTTTAGTTGATGACTAGGTGAATTTCATCTTTAGAAAATGACATTTAAGTAATTTTACCAACGCTGTAATCTAGAGCAATTTACAGTAGTGAATACATATATTTTCCAACTTTTTTATACAGCCCCCCATGTTGCAAGCGTCATGCTCTACCAACAGCTACACAGGACCCAAGCATACATTTCATAACCTGCACACGAAGCTCTCAGGGCAAAGCTAGCCCCCACCTGACTGTACTATGGCTTGATGCGTGCTCTCATTAAGGGCTAGGTTGCCGATGATGCGCACAATGTTTCTCTGGATCTTCTGGGAGTCGTGGCGAAGCTGGTAGACCCTCTGGAGGAGCTGCAGACCCCCGTTGGACACGATGTGGTCGCAGTGACTTTGGACCTGGACGACAGACACACAGGGGTTAGAATTACATGCACACACTCTTAATAACCACTAAAACAGAATGTTAAGGGACACATCCTGGGAAACCCAAGGTTGTCCCATTCATAAAAGAAGTCCACCCCGCTGTGTTCATTTATTCGGCATAGTGAGATCCAGTGTACATACTGCTGCAGCGTGGGTTTAAATCCGGCCCTCTGCTTTTTTAGTGAAAACTCTGTCCTCCATCGTAACATGGAAAATAACCATTGTTTCCAATGTACATGGCACAGCGGGGTGGACTGAATAAGTGTATTACCTGTGGGTGAACGTGTGCGTCTGTGACTGTGTTCGTGACGAAGACCGTGCATGTCCACGGAGATTTACCGACCGAGTGTTAGGAGTGGAAATAAGTGTTGTTGTGTCACATTACCTTGGAGTGCTGAACTAGGGCTTGAAGGCAGAAGGATTCCACTTTCTCAGAGGGGACCGAAGTGAGGCTCTGAGCGTAAGGCAGTCCGTTCCCCCCGAAACACCACAAACCCCCCTAAAAACACACAACACAGCCATGGGACTGCTCATAATGCGGGTGCGCGCGTGTGAATGTGTGTGTGTCTGTGTGTTGCGGATGTGTGCGTCTCTCACCCTTTGCGCTGCCATGGCCTGGGTGGTCTCCCTCAGAGCCAATGAGGTGAAGTACTGGACACACTGGTCCACCTCTGACTGGGGAAGAGATGCCAGCAACTGCCTCAGACCGTCCTCTATAGATAAACCCTGAACACAAGGCAAAACACACAGGCTTCAAAATGACATGCACGCGCACAGGCAATAAATTCAATGAGAGATACCCACATCTTCCATCCCCGGCAGGACGGGCGGAGACAGGAAGAAGCGTAGGTCGACCTGAGGGGTGCGGGCCAGACCGACCGCCGTTCGCTGGTCTACGGCCTGGGCTGCTGTCTGGTACTGGTAGTCTGTGATGGACAGGGGACACAGTTCGCCGTTATAGCTTTCAGGCTGTTTACATGCTAAGCCTGTGGAGGTGAGAGGTCATGTCTCACCTTGCCAATGGTGGTTCTGAGCCAGTTCCTGTACCGCGGACAGTCGGGTGGTCCGGCTGGCTGAACAAGCCCTCTTCAACAGGACCCACAGCGCCACCTCGTGGGGGTCAGCATCCAGATGACTCAGGTGTTCTGGCATTCAAAGAAACCCAGTTACAATTGACACTTCGACAATGGGAGTGTTATGAGCATGTTATTACTCTATATACCGTATTTAGTTAGGTGTAGTTTTGCAATATATTACTATGTGTCTACACCAAGTGTGGTCCAATAGAATCTAGATACAAAGACAATCTACCACGTCATTCTGTCTAAGTATTCTACTGTTGTACTACAGCAAAAACACTTCAGACCTGATGTTATCATAGGCCGGGCAGACGAGGCGGCTATAAAGTGCCAAACATTGAGGTCAGAAAAGGTTACCATTAGAACAGTTTTGAATGTACAATTCATTCCAGAATCTGTAGTTCAGTGCCCATTGTAAGTATCACAGTTTATGTTGGCAACATTAGAAAGCATTAAGGAGAGACGTTTCGGTCCACATCTGTGACGGGTGTTGACTCAAGCGTGATAACACACACAAATGTGTACAGATTGCATGAATACACACACATACACTCTCGTACTTCCATTCAAACCCAGGAAGTACAGGACAGGTGTTTCCTGAGGTTGACACACAGTCTCAATAACAAACCAACTGACGTCCACCCATCTGCAGCTGTAATCCCATTAATGACCTTTAACCAGTGTTTGAATCATGAATAGTAATGAATCTACTATACATGCTGAGTTCTACTTTCCAGTAATAGCGGAACAGAACATTTAAATATGGTACAACTACAGATTGTGCGTGCTTCAGTCCATGTCCTTTTAGGAAGCCATGACACTCGCCATCTCAGATTATACTGAAATTATTTCTGTAAATAGAAACACATACAATTAACGTTGCTGCATTTTTTATATTTGTGTCTCTGTGAGAAGTTATAACAGTCACATGATATTTAATGCATATAGTACCCATCATATAATTTGAACCAACATTTTTCCTACAATTGATGAACACATGAGGAATCCGCAAATATGATCAAATATCACCCACTGGGCTGGGATTTCTCTGAACAGGGGGAAAATACACAAGATTGACAGGAAATACATTGCACAGAATAAACAAATATTTATTTTAAGTCACTTAAAAGCAGATACTGTTATGCAGTCTCTCTGGTGTTTTTCCCCTATTCAGAGAAATTGCAATTGAAGTTTATGGCCGGGTGGTTTGAATCCAGAAGGCTGATAATAAAGACATGCAGGGTATGTTGCCAATGAACCACGACTAACAGCTGTTCTTAGGCAAGAGACATTGCGGAGTGCTTGGACAAAGTACTTAGCTGTGGTATATTACCAATATATCACAAAACCCCAAGATGCCTTATTGCATTTATCAACCAGTTTCCAACACAATTAGAGCAGAAAAAAAGTGTTGTGAAGTCATACTTTTAATATCCGGTCTCATATACAACAGGAATCAGCCAATCAGCATTCAGAATTCAAACAACTGGGTTAATTAGACACTGTATATGACAGGTAAGATGACATGACATCACTTTTTACTGCTCTAACTGCATTGGTAACCAGTTTATAACAATAATAAGATCTTGTGGTTTGTAGTATATTGGCAATATATCAGTCGGCTCAGCGCCATTGAATTAACAAAAATGTCTGGGTTGATCAAGCAGCGTGATAAGAATGAAAACAGCTTGGTGAAATGTACTTTGACAGAAACATGTTTCAATGTTTGAATATTCTGTTTGTGCTGTGGAGTTTTTGCAATGATGCAAGGCCATAATTGCATATTAGCAATCACAAAAATTGTCTAAAACAAATAAATTACCAATCAAGAGGTAAACTGGCCTTAGCTCAAGTTAAATACTACCCAGATAAAGGGTTAGTTTTTTTCATGCTTTGGGTGATTGGATAGAAGGAACAATAACGCATTATTTCAGCAAGAACAAGCCTCCAACAACTGTAAAATAAATCAAGAGACTGCAAGAGAAAGGTAATATTGTTTTTTAGTGGAATATAAAAGAATCAAAGTGATTTTCCCTGAACATTCCCCAGCCATCAACGACGACTGAGCCTGCAAGGACCTGACCCACCAAAGGAATCGCTGCAGTGTGACAAGACAAAGCAACTCTGTACGAGATCCATTCCACCAAAAATGTCTGATGCTGAGCCAATTGGCACTGCCCTAATCAAACCCTCTGGGTCTTCTCTGTTTATGAATCATATGAACTGAAATGGCCTATTTGGGAGCAATTTATTTGTTACAGTTATCTACAACAAAAAATTATGCTATAGGTATCCTCTTTCAAACTACAGAAATTATTGATCTGAGACTATGGGTGTAGAAGTAATCGTGCTTAAGCATTTTGAGGTGAAATTACATGTATGTTTCTAATTGTTGTAGCTATAGAATTTATTTACTGAATATACTGAATTAACAATGTAGGGCAGAGAGGAGAAAACACATTTCTGTTGAATAATTGTCACCATCCAGAGGCCTCAGAAGAATCCTTGATGAGACTTCCAGAAACCTCCTTGCTGCTTTGTGAAGTTCTCTTCTGGCCTTATATGTGAGTCCTGAAACAGATAGGTAATTTAAGGTGTTAATATCCTGTGTGAAATTCTGATTGTAACCTACGTACCAAGCTATTTCTATTGCTTTGAAACACTGTTTTACAGCTATCAGAAACCATTCCTATATGTCCTGGCTTGATGGTCTGTTTTCATTCACATGAACCTTGACCAGTGGATGTGAGAGCAGGGACCAGACAAGCCTCAGCTGCCCAGTAGGGAAAGCAGAGGGAGGAAGGAATACATCTGAATCTGGGAAAAAAACATCAACACCTCTTCCTCATAGATGAAAAACTCAGCCAATATTTTTTTTTGTGACAACATCTGCGCATTGTTTTTCATTGGACATTAAACGTGTTTAAACAAAACATACAGGGTAGATGCTACTTCCCAACAGAGGTGTTGCTAGGATCACAATACATTCAGGGCTTTGCAACCAACCCCCCCCCCCCCATTTAAATGTAAATGCTAGCGGCCAACACGTACACATCGTCATAATGCGCTATCGAGTTGATAGATGCATAGATCCTGGGCTATTCATAAAAGATCCGGGGCTATAGCCCAGGCCTAACGATGCCACTGCTTCCCAGAAGCACTCACTTAGGCCATCACCTTTGAGAGGCTGATCAAGGACCAAACCACAGTTTGAGGACTAGCCCAACATAACCACAAAAGAGTCCATCTCTGCTGCCCTGTCCTTGGACATGAGTAACAGCCTAAGTGAGAATGCTTTCTTCCACACCTACTGTATTTGCCTTAAAAGCTCATCAGGAAGCTTGGGAAGACCTGGGGCTGGACCAAGCCCTATGCAACATGATCCCTTGACTACACCCCCAGTCTACTACTAGAGACAATCTACAGTGAGTGGTGCCAATTGAAAAACCTCTAGTGCCGAGTGAACAACCATCCTCCAGTCATCAGAATAACAGAGGAGCTGACCGTAGTTCATGTCCTCCTAATTGTATTGGTCAAAAGCTTCAGGTTCCTCAACGTCCGGATCACTGGCGGGGACCTGCACTACTGCAAGTTCAGTGCAACTGCCACCAGGGCCCTCACCCCAGTGCACCCTGCACCATTTCCACACTAACACACAAATTCACAATCTAACTCTAAATTCTCACTCACTCACTCACTCACTCCATGGACATGTCATGTGAGTACTGATAACTCTCAGACACCAAATGAAGGTGCCTGGTCATAAATCCTAGGTAAGGTGAATGACTGTACCTGTGGCAAGGTTCTCCTGCTCATTAAAAGGCTGAGCTGACAGGTAAATGTAGGACTTAAGCTTCTCCTGTTGAATGGCTTGTGTGTCGATGCTCACAGCTTTATTCAAGGAAACCACCTCGTATGTGATAAACACACAGCCTCTAAGAGAGGAAATGAAGCCACGGATAAGTGAGGTTAATACAGTCTCCATAACCAAAGACCTCAACTGAAAACAACTGTGTACTTACTAAATCAATGTACATTAAGTGTATTAAATGTATAAATTAGATGATATTTACCTACCCTAATATGACGGCTCCAGTAACTTTTGCAATTTTCCCTGAAATCATATCATGAGGTAAAGATGTCATGTTCCAAAAAAATCAGACGTATGCATTGGTTATGCCTATTTGAGCATGTTTTCTAATTGAGTGTGGATCATGAAAGAGACTGGTTCAGTCGTAGAACTTACTGATGTCCCTCCAGGGCAGCACCCTCTTCACTCCAGGGCCAGTAGTACTGCTCAGCCTCCGGCAGTGGATCATACGGAATGCAGACACAGTCACAGACATCCTCTTGAGATTCATCCAACAAAGTAAATCAAATGAGCCAGCAAGCATAGCTGCAGTACTATGACCACAAATGGTTGAGAGATATACAGTGCCTATGGAAAGTCAACAACCCCTATTTCCATATTTTATTGAGTTAGTGCCTCAGATTTTCATGCACTTAATTTTTCCCCTCCACTTATCTTAACACCATATATTTTCATAGATGTGAAATTAAATGATATATTAACATTTTTTAAAAAGGAATGTAATAATTGGACATGCACCCCCTTGTTATTTCTTATTTAACACATATCCATTGAGGCCCTGTGACATAAAGCTTGAATTACGCACAACTCACTGTTTAACACAAAGATTGAAAAGAGAAAAAAACTAAACTTATTAAATAGGTTGTGACACACAAAACATATCGCAATCCTAAATTAGCTCAGGAGTAACAAATCACACACAAAGTGAATTGGCCCACACCTGTGTTAATTCATCTGTTTCTGAGGGTTTCTTTTGTTGGGAAGTGAATTGCAAAGCAAACTCTCAACCATGAGCTTTCAGTTACATTTCAAATTCATGTTTTTTAAAAACATTTACAAAGATGTACAATTCTCTGGTATTGTACCAACTTACACAAAACCTTTTTAACAATGCTCTGCATATGGTTTCCGATGATAACATTTTGTGCAAAGTTACCATTTGCCAATGTTTGAATACTGCTTAAAAAAGGTGTTTTTATCATGAAAAGTATCAGGTAATGTAATTGTACAAGCTGGCATGAAACCTTACAGCAATGTTTAGCAACTGGGAACAGTGATTTAGAATTTCCAAATATTCTAGATTTTAAATTCAAGCAACATTAATTAATCAGAGGAAGCCAGTAAGACTATAAAAGGGATGACAAACTTGAGGTTTGCTATTTTTATTTCCAACTTTAGGAAAGCAATAAAACTATTTTAATTTGTAATGTATTTTGGCCAAAATATATTGTTCATGAAGATCTGTGAGGTAGTATAAAGAGCATGCAAGCTATAACAAAGTTTCAGGAGCCTACAGACATAAGTTGACACAATATCTCAACTTATCAATTGGAGGGGCAGTGTAGTCTGGAACAGCTTACATACAAAACATTATTTTCTAACAAATAAATGTTGCTGCCAGATGACTTTTCTTAATACATTAAAATGCAACCTGAAAGCTAGAAACGTTCCTGAAAGATTGAAAGTTTCATGAATCGTTTTGTAAGTTTCCTGCAACCTTTAAAACATTATTTAGAATATTCCAGAAACGTTTTTGAATTGTTTCTGTAATGTTTATTAAACATTTAAAAACGAAATCAAACGTTTATTTGTATCTCAAACCACTAGAAAAAGGTATCAATTCTGCCACGGCGGGTACGACAATAAAAGAAGAACTAAAGGTTTTCTGACTTTCACAACTGCAGCATATTTTCACAATCTTGGATGTAGTGTAGTTTTATAAGATACGACTGAGAAGGTAAGTAAAAGCAATCTATAAACATTGGGTGACATGACTACTTGAGCTACTGACTACTGACATCTGATTACATGTAATTGTTTATTTACACAATTTTAAAAGAATGAAGGTGAGCATTTTTGTCCCCCCTCCCCTGATTAAAAATGCCGATAATGCTTTTGCAATTCACTAGAGTACAGAAAACCGAACATACTATTCAAAACTACAATATTTACCTCTACGTTTGTTAGTTAGCTAGGTACAGTGGTTATCATTTGGCAAAGGGACGTTGCATAATTATTTGACTTAAGCTTGTGCCAGTGGTTTCCAACCTCAACGCGTAGACTGTGACATGACAGAGAACCGGATTCACTTCGTCACGCATACCGACGGTATCTATTAATATTAAGTACTGTATGTGCAATGTTTACAGTACAGCAAAGTTAGCTCGTGAAGCTAACACGTCTAGTATAAACAAACAAACATGATTGAGACTGGTAACAAAGCTTAAAGTGATATATGTCGTTTTGTAGACATTTGTGAAATGTACCTTATTTTGAAGATGTAATTTGTGTATTTTGAAGCGCCGCCTCTCTCTTAACTTCTCTCAGACATCATATGAACGGTGTCAACGGTTAAAGCGCGGGTCCCATACAACATACGTCACTTACCGTAGTACCTCAAAGCAGGAAAACGTTTTTCATAACTCCGCTACCGTAATGCTTAGAAAATGAGTCAGATACTCGGATTTCGGTTATCGGAGAGGATTAAATAAACATAAAAACTATAGTGGAAGAGTCCTGGACTTGAATGGGGACTCGTATTCTACTGATTCTATTTCTATGTTTGTTTTCCATATCCGATTAACATAATCTAAATGGATAACATTTGAAAAACCGGACCTTGGTAAATATTTGGTGTCTTTTTGATGTTTTTGTTTTGATTTATGTCCCTTGTGTAATATGGCATGGTAAATAGGGACCATAGTTGTTTCGGTTTCTCAAGGGACCGAAATTGTGAGGATGTTCCCATTCTGGTGCCCATTTAAATGGCCATGACCGCTTACATTTCAGCCCGGTGAAAGAATTCTTTCCTCAGGAAACCATGAGAGTGAGTCAATGTGAGGTGTGTCAGATTGCCCTTCAGACAAGATTAGCCGTGAGTGGACAACAGTGGTACCAAATAAGGGCACACATTATTAAAAAAAACATCAAGCTGGTTATTCCGTGTGTCTGGTAAAGATTGTACATTTCACGTACAGAGCTGTTTATTTCAACACTTATGATCACTTTCCAGTAAATTCCAAACAAAACTGTGACCATTGAATGAATCAGATCCATGACAATCATATGTCAGAGTACATTAAGTTGATTGCCTTGGACAGTACCCCTAATTGGGTCATCGCAGAGAGGTTTGTATTGCTTCATGCAAACGTTGTCTATGTACATCATTGTGCATGTCCAAGCTCACAAATGGAAAGCACTCAAGTAGCATGGGTTAACTGGGGCTGGTTCATCAAGGAAAACAACATGCATTCTCAATGTACAACACTGTCTTATCGGAAAATAAACATAACGCACATATTTCTCTTGTTCAAAAACACACTGCAAAACATAGCTCTCTCCCACACACACACACACACACACACACACACACACACACACTGACTCAAATAGGTTGGGTTTAGACTGGCAGCCCAATTCTGATCATTTTCCTTGCTACTCTTTTGACCACTTAGATCAGAACAGAAAAATATGTAACTATCTAATGTAATTTTCAAAACAACAATTAATGAGGGAAAAAACATCAGAGAATCAGGCTGCCTGTGTAGAGGCAGCCATATACTGTATATATTAGCATCAGGGCTCATCATTTTCACCTTGGGTCAAACACATCCAGTAACAGTCAGTCAGTATCATCCCCTACACCTTGACCCATCCATCCCTGTCTTAGGTGCAGGTCTCCTGGTAAGCCCTTATAATGCTCTCATAGGCAGGAGGCGGGGTCTGTGTGGCATGAAACCCCCTCAAACTATTACTGCTCCAGAATAACTCAGGCCTGGGTTGGGTGGAGGCAACCTGGGCTGGAGTTTGGTGGGCCAACCCAGCGGAAGGGCTCAGGGTTGGGGTACGCGGTAGCGTGGTCTGGCTCCCTTCCTCAGCATCCCGGGCGATCTGGCTACACTGGAGGAGAGGGTGGAAAGTAGAAGCCCTGAAACTGGACTTGCGACCCAAAGGGTCAGCCTGGTCCGGGGAGGAGGCCTGGCGGTGAAAGCTGAAAGCAGCACTGACCAGGCTGTTGTTGCTGCGTCGGTCATAGCTGCTGTTGCGATTGAAGCCCGGGCGAGCCCGGGGGGAAGTGCGGGATGGACGAGGTGGTGGGCGAGTAATGCTGACAGAGCCTGCCTTGCGACGGGACATCCAAGTCAGGACCACATAGACCAGCGCCCCCAATAGGATGCCCACCGCAATGGATACACAGAATGCTATGATGAGGGGGACTGGGAGGGAGTGAGAGAGAGAGAGAGAGAGAGAGAGAGAGAGAGAGAGAAAGGGACGGAAGGCACTATTAGTTCGTCATCTCTGTTTGAGAGAGGCAGAGTAAGAGGACAGGTTTTAAGAGAAGACATAAACCAACCATTTTTATCTTGCAACATCATTTTAGTCTAACAAAAACTGCCCAAGTGTGACTCATTCATAGTAAGAACGTGGTTTCAAGTTTTTAGAAAAAAATATTCCATCCTCCAGGATTAAGCAGCGAGTCTAAACATTTTCCCCATGGAGGGAAGGTTTTTAAGTCCAGCTTAGACATGTAGCCTACTGCCAAGCCTACAAGTCACTATCCTATCAGAAACTTTGTTATGATGATGAACTAATGGAACTCTGCCAAGATGGCACCCCTTAACAACATAATCACAGTCCTTCTGTGGTGTTTATGAGACCAATTCCCCCAGAAGCACAAAACTGATTATATCTTCTTCCCACAAAATAAGGATCAACATTTTGTTTCCTGAAATGCATTTGCCACCACAACACGTCTCTTTGAAGAAAGAAAGGTACAAATCCCAGTGGACCACTTACAGCAAATCAAATAAATTTAATTTTATTAGCCTTCTACAAAGTGTAAATTTGCTCTGCTACCATACTTCGTTTTTCATTTCCCTCCCTTGAAAATGGGAACAGCAGACGTGAAGTCAGTGGTCATCTGGAAATAACATTTGGGAGTATGGAGAAAAAACATACTGAGAGGAAGTTTTCCAAATATTTGATTTTATGCAACTGTCCTTGTCTTAGAACTATATAGTCTGTCTTTATATAGCCTGTCAGGTCCGATAAATGCAGCTTTCCTTTCATGAGGAAATATTCAACTCTGGTTCTCATCATCATTAGACCGTAACATTCCAGTGAAAACAGAAAAGTGCCAACAAAGTATCCACAACAAAAGGGCAGAACAGCTGAGAAAGAGAGAGTTGATAAAACTCACCAACATCAAATGATTTAAGAATTTCCAGGAAGAGATTGGTGTTGTTTTCAGCCATAACTTTCTCTGCACTATCAGAGAAGAAGAGAGAATGTTACGCATCCAGAGTAGCTGTCCTTGGTTTCCTCACGGCTCTCTCGTGTTTTTTCCTGTCCCTGATTAACTTTTTCTTCTGTATCAGTCACTCTCTGCCCGTCCCTTTCAATCCACTCTTCCTCCCTCACTTTCTCTGGTTCTTCTTTCCTCCCTTACTGTTTCTTCACCCTTCTCTTTCTCTGACACTCTCTCTCGCTCGCTTTCTCTCTCTCTCAGTCAGAGGAACTCAGCCACACAGGATTCCCTCCAAGGCCAGGCTGGTGGCTCTCCTGTTTGTGGAAGCAAAAACTCACTGTCACATATCCTGCTTTTCTGTGTAAAATTAGCAATTGGGCTCTCTTATCTCTTCAGGACAGAGTTCCTCCTGGAGAGGTTGGGGCTGCCGTAATCACTTCCTGCACCATCATTTCCTTAGGTTTGATTAATGAGAAGAAACAATGTCACCCTTCCAAGACCCAACCCCCCATCCCCGATCTTGCTTTCGTCATGGGATAGTTAAAAGCAATCTCAGATTTCAATTTCCCCCCAGAAATGATAAAAAACACCAGTTTTTCTCATTTTATTCATTCCACCACAACGACCACAGTGCGGTCTGAACATCTAGGCTGGAGCTGAAAACCCCAAATGGCACAAATGGTGACAAATGTTATTTGAATGTATTAGACAACAAATAAGTAATGGAATAGTTAATATGCTACACGTTGTCTGCCAGAGCAGCAAAGCCTGCATGGGCCACCCAGGTCAGGCATGCCTAGGGTCTTAGAGGTCCAGTAAAAACACTAAGCTCTGATAAGACAGAGAAAAAAGGCCCACCGTTCAAGACAACCCTTAGTCACTTGACGTTTTCACTCTGCCCTTTATCATACTCTCCCTACGATATTAGAGGACTGGATAGATGGAAGAAATCTTATGAGGCTGCCCAGTCTTCCTAGAAGACTAACTGGAGCTATCAGGGTATCGCTTTGGCAATCCAATCAATTCAAATTCGCTAAGGTGGTCAGAGGTAAAGGATACAATCTAATTGGAATGTAGCGCTTAGCATAGCAGGGAGCTACTTGGCCCTGTGGGTCTCTTTCCCTCCCCCGGCCTCTCCACTGGCAGAGGGAGACCTCGATCTCGGCAAGGACTTCCTTTTATTGTTACCCCGTGTCTCAAACCCAACCACAAGAACAAGCGAACGCCCATTTCACCCTGTCAGATGGTATGTAGAGGCATTGTGTTCTGTTCAATCACATAGGATTTGTAAAATCACAGACCATGTCTCTCTGAAAACAAATGCAAGAGGAATTCTTTGAAATAAATGTATTTTTTTCACCTTCATTTAACCAGCTAAGTCAGTCAAGGTCTCTTTTACCGCTGAGCCCTGTATTGCAGCAAATAAAAACATACAAATAGGAAAAGACACATGTCATTATAACAAACCATTCCATTGAAAAATAAAAAGGTTATTTATCAAGCACTTGAATTGCCTAATAGGCAACAAGTGAGGGCATAGTAGACAAAAGCAGTTTAACCTGACCCTAGTTATGAGGTTTTTGTATTACAGTCTTACATACTAACATCAACCAATTTCTGACCATTCTGAAAGCCAGAGTCTCAGCCAACTGCATCATAGACAATGATGTGTGCGAAAGTTCATTCCAGTAATAAAACACAAAGCTGCATGATAGAGTGCATCTACTTAAAATTGGTTCTATGAACAATACAAATTATACAATTATGCATAATTCCAAAGGAATTACCATTTGCCTGCACCTATAACCAGTATTCAGCTATTTTCACATACATTTCTGTTTTTCAACCGTTTTTGCAAAACCCACGACACAACTCTCTTTGTAAAGCACAATTTTCACCATGTTTTAAAGCCTTCTTTTCTCTGTCCCCTCCTTTTTTAGCGCTGTCAGTGCTCTGCCTCTCCTGCCTAGTGGCACTGTGTATTGTCCTCTAGAGTGGCACTTCAGTGATTGACTGAAAGGGAACCTTTGAATATGAACGTTACCTTTGTTCACTGAGGGAGGGAACAAGGTGCCACTCCATTTGGGCCCCGTGCCGTTTGAGTCGCAGTGACAAGCAGTCCTGAAATCAGTGAATGCAGATTGTTGCTGGGTGCTTACTGTATATCACGGGAGGCGGGGCTCCTGGCTGCTCTGCAACTTTGTAGCAGGTGTGATTCCAACACTCTCGTAAGTCCCAATACCTCCGCTACCCTCATGAGCGCACAGTGGTATAAGGTGCTACTACTTCACAGTGGGTGTGACGACTGCTCCGCGTGGCACCGCAGCTCCTCTTCCTATCCAGCGCTCCACCTCGAGAGTGATGGCAGCAGCGTACCCCGAGGACACAGTTGTTTTCACTTAGTCATTAGTTCAGTATTTATTGGTTCTGTTAGTCACAGTGCAGCACGGATTATTGTTTCTTGTCCGAACGTGAGGTGTATTTATTTGCTCCAGATAAAGTACTGAACCATTTTTACTTGAGTTTTGTCTTCTTTTTTTTCACTGCCTCATCTTTACGCACACATTGCACTCGCACCGTCACATTGGGGAGTAACAGATTATACATGAAACTGATTATAAAAAACTGTGATTATTTATAATATATACATATATTATAAATATATGTATTTTCACGTCACAGATATTTTTGAAAAATTAATACTGATACTGAATAACATTTACATTAAAAAAGAAAATAATAAAAGAAAAATAAATAATTATAACACCTTGCATGTTTTATTTTTGCCAGACCACGTAAGCAGAGCCGGGCAAAAAGAACGAATGTCTCTTACTGAGTGAGTGACTCACTACCCCTTGTAATGTTACTATGTTATAGTAAGCCTAAAATAAAACTGTTTAGAGTTATATTTCAACAATTTCTGGTGGATATTTGAAGTACACATCCGTGCATGTAGTGCTGGACTCAGGCTGTCTGAGGGGCAAGGGTGAAAAAAATTTAAAGGGTACCAGCTGCATGTGGTGGGGCACATATTGCTATATAACCAACCTCACACACTGTAATGGGATGTGAAGGTTACAACTGGGGCTGCACTAAACCCACTGACACCTGAATATTCTAAAGATTAGATTAGATTCAACTTTATTGTCATTGAACAGTACAAGTACAGTACAACGAAATGCAGTTTGCACCAGAAGTGAAAATTTTACAAGTAATAATTATATGTATATACAAGTAGAATGTATAGGTGTGCAATTAATACAAATGCATTACATATGGCAATACTAAATGTGCAATGGAAAATTTACAAATTTACAGAAAATGTACAGGTATAAAGTATAATGTATGTACAAGTGCGATAAATAGTTGTGCGGGTGCAAGTGGCAGTTCTCAATGGCAACTGAATTTACAATCGAGGCAGACTGAAGGAGTAGGGTAGCATGAGCAAAATTGAAATGCAGGGATAGCAGCGATGAGGTTCCCGATGTAGACATGTGTATGTGACAATAGAAACTGCAAGTACAGTGGCAGATCTAAATTTGCAATGAGGGCAAGTTTAAGGTGCAAGTCGAAATACAGGAATAACTGTCACGGTACGGTGAGGATCAGCGCCACCGTCCCGTACATCTCCAGTTCCCATTATTCCACCAACACATCCCGGACTTGTTTCGTGTCACATGTCTTTAACTATTCACACCAGGTCCCAATCATCTCATTAGTGTGTGTTTAAATGTTTCCCCTCTGCTCCCCACATTTGTCGCTCATTGTTGTTGCTGTCTGTATGCTTCATGTACTGGTGAGTCCCTTCGGTTTGCTGTTACATATCAGCCCTTTTATTT
The DNA here is from genome assembly GCA_016801175.1 of Esox masquinongy. Lineage (NCBI taxonomy): Eukaryota > Metazoa > Chordata > Actinopteri > Esociformes > Esocidae > Esox > Esox masquinongy. Next base: position 23,171 of record JACXGI010008265.1, read on the forward strand.
TCATTTATGTTTGTTTGTACGTTGGGTGTTTGTTTTTGATTAAAACCCTCAATCGAGTGTTATCTGCCTACGCCTGGTTCCTCCACTATCACCCGCCGTTACAATAACAGCAATGATACATACCTGTAGACAACGGAAAAACCTTACCAGACTTGTAAGGCAGTGACAGAGTCCAGTAGTACAAAGGGTGGGTATAGTTAGTGATGGGAAGTCAGAGTTCAGCTGGGTTACAGCAGATGGAAAGAAACTGTTCCTGAGCCTGCTGGCGCGAGAACGGAGAGACCTGTACCGACTGCCGGATGGGAGGAGGCAAAGAGTTTGTGGCATGGGTATGAAGGGTCCCTGGTGATGCCGCGCGCCCTGCGCAGACACTGCTTGCGCTGCAGGTCTACAATGGCTGGGAGCTGTGTACCCGTGATGTGCTGGGTGGTTTTCATCACCTGGGCCTTCTGGTCAGCTATGGAGCAACCACCACACTAGACTGTGGCGCAGTTAGTCAGGTTGCTCTCGATTGTGCAGCTGTTTAAGTTCACAAGGATCTTGGGAGACAGGCAGGCCTTCTTCAACCTCTTCAAGAAGTTCAGGCGCTGCTGTGCCTTTTTGACCAGGGCTGAGGTATTGATGGACCAGGAGAGGTCCTCGGCGATGTGGACACCCAGGAATTTGAAGCAGGACACACGCTCCACCTCAGTGCCATCGATGAGAACTGGGGTGTGACTGCAGCCTTTCGATTTCCTGTAATCCACAATGAGCTCCTTGGTTTTCTTTGCACTGAGGGCCAGGTTGTTGCACGGCGCACCATGCCGCCAGGCACTTGACCTCCACCCTGTAGGCTGACTCGTCATTGTCACTGATCAGGCCTACCACCGTGGTGTCTTCTGCGTACTTGACGATGATGTTGGAAGTGTGGGGGTGTGGCTGAGTGTTTGTGTGAGGATTGTACCAAAAATAGGGGTACTCCACCCAAGAGATGATTCAACCTCATTTCCACTCTCTTTTGGAACCAATAGATTTTAAAAACTACCTGGATGGGTTTATTGGCTCCAAACAGAAATGACATTGAGGTAAAATCATGCTGCCACTAAACTTTTTTAAAAAGGTTATATGAAAACAGGGAGCACCAGGAGGGCATTATATTTGTACAAGAGTAGGGGAGAGCGGGGTAAGTTGTCATACGGGTAAGTTGTCACACTGCAAATACCTCCAACACTAAAGGTGCTCTCTCAAAAATCAAATAGCTACTTTGTGTGACTTCATGTTCTATGGTCAACTTCCTATTCACAAGTGATCAAGATCACTCTAATCCGAAGCGAGCACAAGTTTCTTATTTTTCCCATTCAAAAGTAAAAATTTGCCAATTTACATTTTATGCAAGAAAACCTTGTTAGGTATGACGAAAATTATAATTTTGCACTGAGTAGAGGAGACAATAACACATCTTTTGATACTTTATCTGCAGTCCTATGTTGAGCTAAACTTGAGATTTAGCCAACATTAACACATGTCAGTTTGGGGCAAGTTGTCTCAATGACCTTGGGACACGTTTTCACATGTGATGACTTGCCCCGGTATAAGACACATAGAACATGATCAGACATTGAATCAGATCAAACATTGTAATACGTTTTAATCAGCTCTGATAATATTATTAAATGTTACTGTAAATGGATTATTATATATACATATAGTTTAAAGCAGCTGACATATCCCTGGACTAGCCTACACAAGACAGGCTCTGGCGTGTCTGTGTGTTTGTGTGTGTGTCTATTGACACATTACTTGCCTACTGTAGGAGACAGTATATCCACGCATACACTAGTTCATACAGTGTCATTAATTTAGTGTGGTGTTATGAATTGCATTGTGGAAATAAGGATAGTAGACAGGGAGGAGGGCATAATAAGCCTGTAATGAATATGCAATTGCAATGAGGAAATGTGTTTTGGAAGGATAGAAGGGAAGGAAGGAATGAAAAAAAGAGGGGAAGGAAAGAAAGATTGTAAGAAATTATTAAAGAAAGACAGATTATGACAGCACGTGCTGTACGCTGCTTGCTGTTACCTGGCTACCTGCCAAACTTTTTCGAATTGACTCTATATAAACTAATTGGTTAAATTCTACTTTAAGAGTTTACCAACGCAATATTTTTATCTGACTTTTTACCCAACTTTTCTACACCGGGACTCTATTTGGACATAATTAATGGAACTACTCAACCCTCCCTGAACACCCGAAGCTAAGTACCATTATTATGTCTTTTCACTGTAATTGTTGTAGCTACAACACGGAGGAGAACTATTATCTTCAGGTAAATATAGCGGAGTTAGAGGCTCAGCTTCAGACGCAATTGTCAGGCAAGGATTATGTTAGTGTAGAACTGGAAAAAACTGCGTCTGTGCCACCAGGAAGAAACTACAGTGTTTTTAGCCCCCCGGCACAGCTCCTGCAGCCGGGCAAGAACTTTCTCTTGGTCACTGGGAAGAAATGCCGTCGACCAGTTAAACCTGGGTCGCTTCTAGAGCCGACTGAGATTTTCAACAGGCTTTCCCCACTGGAGTCGGAGTCAAGGCCTGAGCCGTCTTTAGAGGGGAATGATCGGCAGGCATTTTCTACCGGTGGCCCGGAAAAACTGAAAACTTTATTCATCGGCGATTCCATTACCCGCAGTATTAGACTAAAGAATCAGCTGGCGATCGTACACTGTTTACTGGGGGGCAGAGCCACCGACATAGCCGCAAATCTGTGCTAGCGAAGTCTAAAACTGGCAAGTACAGAGAGTACAGAGATATTGTTATTCACGTTGGCACCAACGACGTTAGGATGAAACAGTCAGAGGTTGCGAAGCAGAACATAGCATCAGCGTGTAAACTAGCTAGAAAGATGTGTTGGCATCGAGTAATTGTCTCTGGCCCCCTCCCAGCTAGGGGTAGTGACGAGCTCTACAGCAGACTTGCGCAACTCAATCGCTGGCTGAATCGCTGGCTGGCTGAATTCTGCCCGTCGCAGGAGGTAGAGTTTGTAGATAACTGGCTCTCCTTCTGGGACTCTCCCAGAAATAGGGCCAGGCCTGATCTGCTGAAGAGCGACGGACTCCATCCTAGCTGGAGTGGTGCTCTTCTTTTATCTAGGAACATTGACAGGAGTCTCACTCCTATAGCCTCACCATGAGATAGGGTGCAGGTCAGGCCGCAGGCTGTTAGCCAGCCTGCTAGTATAGTGGAGTCTGTCGATAACATAGCCTGAGTAGTTAGTTCAGTTTTACCTACTGCCACTGTGATTCGTTCCAGGCTGAGAAAAGTTAAACAAGGTAGTGCTAACAATAGCAACCTTATTAAGATAAAGCCTTCCTCCACCTCGGTCACAAATAAAAATGACTGTATCACCTCGCATCTCAAAATGGGACTCCTAAATGTTAGATCCCTTGCTCTAAAGGCAGTTGCAGTAAATGAATTAATCTCTGATCATAAACTAGATGTTATTGGCTTGTGTGAAACATGGCTAAAGCCTGATGAATTCACTGCCCTAAATGAGGCCTCTCCTCCTGGCTATACTAGTGATCATATCCCCCGTGCATCCCGAAAAGGAGGGGGTGTTGCTAATATTTATGACAGTAAATATATATGTATTCTTAAACACATCACTGGTTTTCATTCTTTTGAAGTTTTACTCATGAAAGTTAACCAGGCTGATAAATCGTTTTACATAGCTACTATTTACAGGACCCCCGGGCCATACACAATGTTGCTCAATGAGTTTCCAGAATGAGTTTTCCTCAATGAGTTTCTTGTCTAACCTTGTAGTCATGGCAGATAGTATTCTAATTTTTGGCGATTTCAGTATTCATATGGAAAAGTCCAATGACCCTCTTCAAAAAGCCTTTGAAGACATAATTGACTCAATGGGTTTTATCCAACATGTTTCAGGTCCAACACACTGCCACAATCATACCTTAGATTTAGTCCTGTCACGAGAAATGGATATTGTAGATCTAATAATTTCCCCCCAAAATCCTGGATTATCGGATCACTGTCTTATTACATTCACCGTTAAAACAAGAAATCCACTTGCTCCGCAAACAATAAGTTTCAAAAGCCGTACTATAAATTCTCGGACTACAAATACATTTCTTGATATTCTTACAAGCTCGCTCATCAACGACAGAGTAAATAATTCCGCAAACGATCTAATCGAGGATCTAAACTCAATACTACGAAATACTTTAGATAAGGTTGCACCACTAAAAACAAAAGAAATAAGCAACAAGAAACTTGCTCCCTGGTACACAGACAATACTAGAGCACACAAGCAAGCCTCCAGAAAATTGGAGCGAAAGTGGCGCTCCACAAAGTTGGAAGTATTCAGACTAGCCTGAATAGACAGTACACTACAATACCGAATAGCACTCATATCTGCTCGATCAGCTTATTTCTCCAACCTGATTGAGGTGAACAAAAACAATCCAAAATTTCTCTTTGATACAGTTGCAAAGTTAACAAAAAAGCAACGCTCAACAAGTGAAGTGGGTCTTCACTTTAGCTGCAATGAATACATACAACTACTTTGATGAAAAGATCATCAGCATTAGAAAACAAATAACTGACTCCTCCTTCAATAGTTATAGTCCCCAAAATCTCAGTTGTCCTGAGAATGTCCTGAACCTCCCTGACCAGGTGTCAATGGCGACACTTGAATTTTTTGATCCTGTATCGCTCGACACATTCACTAAATTTGTAATGAGTTCTAAACCCACAAATTGTCAGCTAGACCCGATTCCAACAAAATTACTTAAGGAGCTATTTCCTGTGCTAGGTCAGCCAATGTTGAACATAATAAATTGCTCCCTTTCCTCTGGATGCGTACCAAACTCACTAAAAATAGCGGAAATTATGCCTCTTCTACAAAAATTTAATCTGGATCCAGACATATTAAACAATTATAGGCCAATATCGAGCCTCCCGTTCCTATCAAAAATCTTAGAAAAATGTGTTTCCCAACAACTGAATGCCTTCCTGAAGACAAACAACATTTATGAAATGCTCCAGTCCGGTTTCAGACCCCATCATAGTACTGAGACTGCATTCGTGAAGGTAACAAATTACCTTCTAATGGCCTCAGACAAAGGTTCCGCATCCGTCCTGTTGCTTCTTGATCTTAGTGCTGCTTTTGACACTACTGATCACTCCCTTCTCTTACAGAGACTGGAAACCCATTTTGGGCTACGTGGACATGTTCTAGCCTGGTTTAAACCTTATTTATCTGAAAGGTATAAGTTCGTATGTGTGGATGGCATATCCTCTGACAAATCAAAGGTATGTTTTGGTGTTCCTCAAGGCTCTGTTCTGGGCCCATTATTGTTCTCACTATTTATGCTGCCTCTGGGTGATGTAATCCGGAGTCACAATGACAATTGTCACTGTTATGCTGATGACACACAGTTATATATTTCAATGAAGCATGGAGAAGCCCCAAAATTAGCTACTTTGGAAGCATGCGTTTCAGATATTCGGAAGTGGATGACAGAGAACTTCTTGCTTTTAAACTCAAGAAAAACAGAAATGCTCGTTTTAGGACCCAAGAAACAAAGAGCTTTGTTGGCAGATCTCACTGTGAACCTTGACAGCTGCATGGTCATATCCCAAAAAACTGTAAGAAACCTCGGCTTTACCCTTGACCCTGACCTTTCCTTCGATGAACATATAAAACATGTTTCAAGAGTTGCTTATTTTCATCTTCGAAACATTGCAAAAATCAGAAACTTTCTATCAAAAACTGATGCAGACAATCTAATCCATGCTTTTGTTACTTCTAGATTAGATTACTGCAATGCTCTTTTTTTCAGTTACCCTGATAAATAAATAAATAAACTTCAATTAGTGCTGCACACGGCTGCTAGAATCCTAACTAGAACAAACAAATTTGAACACATTACTCCAGTACTAGCCTCTTTACACTGGCTGCCTGTTAGGGTTAGGGCTGATTTTAAAGTTTTATTGTTAACCTATAAATCAATACATGGACTTGCTCCTACTTACCTCGCTGAAATGATCCAGCCATACATACCTACACGTAACCTTAGATCGCAAGATGCAGGCTTTTAATTGTACCTAGAATTTCTAAACAAACAGCCGGAGTCAGGGCCTTCTCTCATAGAGCTCCACTACTGTGGATTGATTTGCCAATTAAGGTTAGAAATGCAAACTCAGTGTAAACTTTCAAGTGTCTACTAAAGACTCATCTATACAGCATGGTCTATGACTAAGTTTAGTCTGGCCCAGGGGCGTGAAGATGACCAGAAAGGCTTGATACTGTCCACCCTTGCTGTCTTGCCAGGTGGGCTCTCATCGCCACTGGGATACCCTCCCTCCAATGCCATTCGGGGGTGGTGTCACTGGCTTGTTGTTGTCTCTATGTTGCGCACTTGTGCAATTGGGCTGTACTCTGCTGGCAATACTCGGCCCTCATTCAGGGTGGTTGCGGTTGGTGGGTGTCCCTTTGGTTGATGCTTGGCAATGTGGGTGGATTTATTTCCTGCCTGCTGGGCCCTGTCTGGGGCCTCCCCCGGATAAGGCCACAGTGTCATTGGACCCCCCTGTCTCAGCCCCAAGGTCTTACGCTGCTATACTATTGTGCTGGGGAAATAGGGTCAGTTCTCCTTCTCCACTACAAATCCCTGTAGATCTAAGGAATGCATTTTCTAAATTTTCCCTGTCTCCGGCCGTTTTAACCTAGGAGGACATGAGGTCTTGGCCCACACCTGAGGAGTACCAGGCTTGAAAGACCCGTTGCTGTCCCTGTCCAAATCCCTCCTGGTTGTGTTGCAGATCAAGACGATACCTGACGATTTCAGCTGCCACTGTGCTGACATCTCCCCCCTCCCCCATGTTGTCCCTGTCCCTGTCCATCTGGTCATGCTTCCGACCTGGACTAAGTTTAAATAGACTCTGGACTCAGCCCACATGCCTTTATTAATTATTACAATTTGTACTCTTAATATTTTCACCCGGCACAGCCAGAAGAGGACTGGCCACCCCTCTGAGCCTGGGTCCTCTCAAGGTTTCTTCCTAAATTTCGGCCTCTTAGGGAGTTTTTCCTAGCCACTGTAATTCAACACTACTGTTGTTTGCTCCTTGGGGTTTAAGGCCAGGTGTTTTGTAAAAGCACTTTGTGACAACTGCTGATGTAAAAAGGGCTTTATAAATAAATTTGATTGATTGATTGATTGATTGAGCACACCACCTGACAATGTTAAAGGCCGTGAGGCAGATGAAGTTGCTATGCCAGCATTATTGTTTTGATTGACAGGCATGATTTGCCAGATTCTCTAGGCATGATTGTTTTCATTTTGAGTTCTTTAATGAAGCTGAATTTGGTTTGAATTTGAAATCAAAATTCACAATGAATTAGTTGTGTTCTTATTTGTTGATAATCCAATGTGACAACTTATCCTACATAGTAAGACAACTTACCCTCTGATGGGGCAAATTGTCAGAAGTGCAAACTCTTAATTTAACGGTCTACCAATCCATACTGAAATAAGATATGAGGGGGTAATTAATACAAAATATGTGCCCAAGACTTCATTCTTTCATTTGGAATAACATTTATAGCATTGTGATGTATTGTGCCCTGTAAATGTTACACAGTGTGAATAGTGTGACAACATACCCCGCTCTCCCCTACACTTAAGTTCCATTAATTAACGTTCTGTTGTCCACGTTATTTCGGCAAAAATGCAATGGCTGAAGTGAAAGTTGCATTCCTGCTGTTTAAATAGCGTAACGGTTAAATCTGCACATAGGAAATCGTAGATCAAAACCAGCCAGGGACAACAACATTCATCCTTTCTAATCGTGGGCTGGCTGAACTAGGCTTGCTGTATGAAGGTAAAACAGCGACATACGTTTTTTATTTGTAAAAATGTTGCACACTTATAAAAAAGATTTACAAATTTGGAATTATTTTTGTAGTTGTAAAAACGTTTTGCACAGTTGTAAAAAATATATTTGCAAACTTGGAATTACTTTTGTAATTGTAAAAACGTTTTGCAAACTTGTAAAAAAGATTTGCAAACTTGGAATTACTTTTGTATTAGTAAAAACGTTTTGCAATCTTGTAAAAAAGATTTGCAAACTTGCAATTACTTTTGTATTTTATAAACGATTTGCATAATTGTAACTAACTTGATATTTGGAATCATGCAACTCATTCATAACACTCGCCAACGTAAAATACGGACGCTCAGAGTTTTGTCGCTAAAATTTCGCTAGAACTGTGACAAAATGATTTTTATTTGTAAATCAGTCTGCGGAAGTACGTTTCACAGCTTTTCCAAGCGGAGATACCAATGAGGACTCTGATTGGCAGACTTTAGCTTTTTCTGACCAATGAACTGAGTCCGTCACGTTTTCACCTTTTAACCAATCTGACCGTACATCCACACTTCTCGCGATGGGGGCGATGGCTCAATTCATTTCAATGAAGGGAAGCGTGGCGAGCGAGTGGCTTGTTGGGCGATGTGTGGTATCCGTGAGAGGCGAAGAAAAAGTTCAGATTTTCCAACTTTATGCAAATCACCCGCGCCTATCGCTGGGGACTGACCAATCAAGGAATTTTGCGTAGGTGGTTGTGAAATGCTCTCCATACGAATAAAAGGGTAAACAGAATAAAAAAAACTGCTTTTGCGGTCCTTCTTAAAAAGATGATTGAAGAAAATTGAAAAACTTTTAGTAGCAGTGATGGGATTTCCTAAGCTGTACGATTGCACGCTATTTGCCTAGAGACACAAACCAAAAAAATAAAGTGGGGAGACAGGTTAGAGCTTTAATCGGGCCTGAAAAGTTGAACCCAACACGGACCGAGCCCGACACAATTCTGTTTGAGGCCGACCCGAACCTGCACCTTGATAGCTTTTTGAAGCTCGTACCTGATTACGGCCCGACATTTTTCTTAACAAGTTTCCCGGGCCGTGTCCATACGCTACTTGTATGTATGACAACTCGTGGATGTATAACAAGTTTTCGCTAAGATGTTGAGCTAGCTAAGGGACTAACATGGCTAGTTGTCATAAAAACTGTACACAAAGCACAGAGATGTAGCTGCCAAAAAACAATTTTCTTCTCATTAAATCTTATAGTGTAGGATAGGTTATTAGGCAAGAACAGGAGTTATTCTAACTTTTTCAACGTTCTTTATTTAGGAAAACGGCTATATATAAAACAAAACAAATATATAAATGTATAGTCTAAATTAAAATAAATGGAATAACGAATAAACAATTAACAATCGACCCTTGAACATGAATGAACTTCTAAATTAAAATAAATAGCCCACGAAAACGAGATGAAACGAAAACATTGCCTATATAAAAATAAATTAACAAACACCAACATCAATTAATAGGCTGAAAATAAGCGGTCCCGGACCGAGACACTCGAAATTAAAACATCAAATAAAATAATCTTAAACATGGCAAGTTCCAGCGCCTGTCTGAGGTAACAGCATCATCCCTGTCTGAGGGTAACAGCATTCTTAGCTGGTTAAATTTTGGCGAGAGGAATGTTGCTACTTTGTGAATGTCCTGCATTATCACTTTGCGAGTCAGCCAGTCTTGGTGCCGTTTATGCATGACGGCTTGCTGGGGTGAGTCCAGAGCATAGGGCTGACAGTGGCATTTCAGTTTCTCACACCAAAGACACAAGATTGAGTGTGGGATATTGTTCTCCCTTGAGTTCCCTCTGTGCTTCATAGAAAGTCCACAGAAAGTCAATCAGAAAGCTAAATGTGTCCGGTGCTATCATTTCGATCCGCTCACTCTCTCCTCCTGCTTCCAGCTTCTCATGAAGCTCTGGGTAAACTGCCTGAACAGACGTCAGCGTAAGGACCACTGTACTAAACCGGGTGTCCCCATTTGGAGCAATGTTTTCGACAGTTGAGCAGTCAACCCAGACTGTTTGGCACACCTCACTAATTCTTTAGCAGCAGAGAGTCTCTCCTATGTCTGGAGCAGCATCGTTCTTCGATAACTCAGCAATGTCGAGTCCATGACGTAATACCGTGTTAATAACATGGTCAATGCAATCCAGTCTCTGGTATGGCCGCAGAGCAAGGACAATGTTTGAACCTTGATCGGTCACCCACACGATTTTGCTCAGAGAGGTGGCGTCAAGGCCAAACATCGTCACCAGTAGTTTGGTGATCTCCCATATGATATTTTCTCCCATCTTTGCGTCTTCCAATGGGAACATTGTAGTTGTCAGGGTTTTCATCAAAAATTCCATCTCATCCGTTGAAATGGCATGTGAAAATGGCATGTGATTGTCAGATAACTACATTTCCGGTAGTCATCGGTCCACATGTCTGTGGTCATTGCGACTGAACCATCTTTCAACACACTTCGAAGTCTCTGTACTAAGGCTTCCCTCCTCTCTTCTGCCATGTCAACGCATCTCTTGGTGATTGTTACATTGCTGGGCATACGTGAGCTAACAGAAACTCTCCCAAGCACAGCCCCTACAATGATAAGCTCTTGCCCAAGTTTTTCAAACTCCTCACCATTCACGAAATTAAAAGGCCTAATATCTTTGCAACAAAAGCTGACGCACTTATCAGTCAATGTTTGTTTCACTTTTAAAGGGATGGTTTTACAACAAACGATGACATAGTTGTTTGGGCCTGTTGTGTCGAAGCGCATCGATCAACATGTATTTACAGTGTTGAATTGCCCATCTTTTTGCTGTTGTATTTCAGGATACTGTGGCAACTCTTGCATTGCACATAACCCACCAGTATATTATTTTAATTATGAACATTGTCAAAATGTTTCCACACCTCCGACTTCAGTCTCTTTTTATCCTGGGCAGCCAAACTGTAATCACCCGAGGTCAGTCATCTTTTCACTTCCTCAGAATCCATTTTCACATTTCTCTCTAAATATCAATAACGAATCAATGACAGCGAGAGGGAAGGGGGCTGGCCTGGCATGGATCTGACCGAGATTCGACATAAGTTGCTTATACTGAACAAGTTGCTTATACTAATCATGCTGCAATTTAAATATATATATATATATATAT
>JACXGI010008266.1:0-22780 GCA_016801175.1 Esox masquinongy
TGTGTGTGTGTGTGTGTGTGTGTGTGTGTGTGTGTGTGTGTGTGTGTGTGTGTGTGTGTGTGTGTGTGTGTGTGTGTGTGTGTGTGTGTGTGTGTGTGTGTGTGTGTGTGTGTGTGTGTGTGTGTGTTGTGAAGGTTGTCCTTCACTACTTACAGAAACGTATTGATTTCAGGGTTGGGGTCAATTCTGAATTGAGTTGCAAATTCCTCTTTATTGTCAATTCTTGAAACTGAAGATTTTAAATGAATGGAAATTGAACTCAATGGAATTATTATACTTATTTTATACATCACCTGAGAAATTTAGAACTTTCATAATTTGTATAATGCCATGTAGGATAAAGGTTAAACATTTCAGTCTCCTCAAACAGTTGTGAATCTTGATTACTGCTCTGTAATTACCTATTTTAAGATCATGCTGTCATAATTCCCGTAACACTTAAATATTGGAAAAATAATTTCTCAGAATGCATTAGATCAAAACTGTGCAGTATGGAAGGGAACCATCTACCATCTCATAGCAAAGAAATACTGTCTGACATACTGTATTTCAATTATAATTTAATGTTTGAAATTATGTGTAGTCTTTGCATTTTTCATGTGGCATATTCTTTAGATTAAATATTTATCAAACTAATTAGGCTTTCATGTTTCATGTCTCAGTTGAACTGAGTTTGTTCTACTTCCTTATATGGGCCATATAAATTCAATTCTACTTTCTTGTATGGGCCATTTAAATTCAATTCTACATCCTTGTATGGGCCATTTAAATTCAGTTAACATGCCGCTTTCTGTGGTGTGTGGCCTTTTAAAAATTCATTTCAAATTCTTGAATTGAAGTAAATTCTAAATTGACCCCAACCTGATAGATGCATTTAAGGTCTTGGGTTAGTTCTGGTTGGATTATGTTACTTATAGTTTTCAGTGAGAGTGATGTGTTTCCTCATGCTCACGTGAGGATGATATGATATATTATTTATTTAGTTTTGAAGTTACTGTGGTAAAAGCTAGCTATCTGTGAGCCATGATGTTTAAATACCATTAGCCTTTGTAATTAACCACGATATCTGCTTGGTTACAGAATGCCCTGTTTGCATTGACTGGGTAAAGTGAGTGAAGTGATGTAGATGTTTTCATTTATAATGCAAAAAATGTTCTGTACAGCCACTTTGTGCTGCTAAAGCACCAAAAACCAGCAAAAAAAGAAAAAAAACTACCATGTTTGTTTTTGTCAAACTAGTTTTGTGTATTTTAGGGGCTGTTTTTGTGAGCTTCTAGCTTACGAAAGAGATGTTGAACTGTAAGAGATTTTGTATAGATTGGACTGTAGGGCAATTTCAAAGGGTTGGTAAGTTTTTGCCTTGTTTTGTAGGTTGAGGCTTCCTTAACATATGTAACCTAAGCCAGCTTGTTCAAATCTACCATGCAGCTGTGTGACGTCATAGCGGGCCAAATGCACGTTCGTCTTTGTATGGGCAATCGGATTGGACTGGATTATCGGCCAATCAGCACAGTTTTTGTGAACGGTTTTCTGGCATGGATTTCTATTCAACTTTAGGGTTTTCCAAATCAAAATGAAAACTAGTCTTCAATGTGTGTCGTCAACTGCAATAACATGAAACTGTACTGGCTAAGGAAAGGACCTTCTCAGAACGAGTGCTTTTCCAAATGAATTAATGCCAGAGTGAATCAATGGACTGATGAGTAAATGTACAAATGTCTTTAGGGGTTCACCCATGTCAGGTCTGATGATGCCTATTTGTACTTAATCCATCTCTTCTGCCCTACTCATTTCAGCCTTGAACCATGTCTAGGCATGGACTAGAATAGCTTCCTTCTTTCCAGCTCTGTATCAAAGGAAAGTCACACAGCCCACACATTGCTTAACATAATATGGACAATGTGTAGCCTGCTCAGTGGTTCTCCTTAACAACTAAGCTTAAGAGAACAATTCTATTCCTAGATTTTTCTCTTTCTCCCCTTTCACAATCCATTTTTTTAGCAGAGTTGGAAAAGGGCTTGAAATTACTTGTTGGGTTGTTTGAAACCAGAGACCGTATTTAGATGCAGTTTTATCAACTGAGCTCAAAAACACAAAGACTGGAATGTATCTACTATGTCATTGGCTTTTCTCAACTGGAAACCTTAATTTATTCTAATGTCATGTTCTCATTTGCATATGAGGGCTATAACTGTGTCTGGTTCTTCTGTGTCACCAACCAGAATTGATTTGTCACGTACAGTACCTTTAACCTACCTTTCTATATGACAATAATAAATATTGCATATCTTTTTTTCCCTCTAAAAAAATATTTTCTTTTTATATAAATTTGAATGAGCATAAAATAGCGCCTTTAAATTTTTTTGAAACCATTAAACTTGAATTATAAGAAAAGCAATGTTGTTCATGTGTCACTTTTTCCAAACAAAGCCAGGGTGAAAGTACTGTAGGTCTTTAGATAGGCATGAAAGATTGGCAGAGTTGAAGTCAGACAGTTTGAAGTCTTTTAACGTTCTTTCTTGGCTGTGGCTTTTTGCAAACCTGATGATTCCATTGTAAATTTGGAGGAGCTCTCCAAGGTAGACTACTTCTGCCCTATTTCCACTAGGGGACAATCACCGAACACGAATACGCAGTTTCCGGGAGGTTGTAACTCTTATATGGTGCCAGTATAGGCCACCACTCCAAACCTTTGATTTGTGAATCTGTTGTGATCATCTCTGATAATTATATAATATCCTCTTTTCATGTTTTGTGTTTGTCAGTATAATATCCTCTTCTCGTGTTTTTGTGTTTGTCACTCTTTAAAAGAGCGTCAATTTAACGCTGCAATGGTTGTTGTGTCCCGCCCACTCGAGACGTCACAAACTACAACACGGAAGAAGGTCTTCCGCTACAATAACTGTGACGCTCAATACTGGTTGTAGAAGCTACGATGGCTCATCTTTCTCAAGAAGAATTGGTGAAGCAATGGGAAAGGTCAGACACGATTTTCCTGTCAATTTGACCGAATAAAATAAACATAACTGGTTAGAAGATGTTCGGAGCTAATTACGAAGTGGAGCACGTAACCGGTTTCATGACATTACGCCGCTAAATGGTTAATAGTTGACCCTAATACTGCTAGTACTGCATAAGTAATTCCTGTAGAGACTACGATGCTATTTTATTAAAACAAAACGAAGCTGTGACAACTATATAGCTAGCTTACGTAATTTCTAACTAAACATTCCATAGCCATGTAGCTACAATATAATATATATAATATATTTATAAATCTCATATATTGGGTGGATTGGTTATTTGATCATACAAAAGTTATGAGGAGGGACCTTTCACCTGGAAATATAATTTTCGAATGTAATGTGACCGATGTGCGCCTTTTAAACAACTTTCCTCTTTCTATCTTTATCTAGCATCAGCCACAACGGCAGTACTGACAGCCCAAATCTCATATATTGTTGTATCTGGTTTTCTGGTAGAGCAATGTTGGGGATTCAATTCCCAAGGTGAGGGCGGTATAAAAATGTATGTACTGACTCATGTAAGACTGTAAACTCAATTACCTTTAAAAAATGTTATTTTCACACTAATTGTCCAAAATCTATTATGCATATGCTGGCCAAATATCCAAAGTGGGTATCCTGCGTAAACATATTAAAGTTATCTGAATCTGTTAAAAGTTGAATGTTGTGTCAAATGCTGTAAACTGAGTGTATGGGATATCAACCTCATAAGTTCTTCTTATATCTGAATCTAGGCCTAGTCATCCATGGTTCAAGATGTTCAAACCATGTGAAGTGGGTTGTCATCGGAAAATATCATATTAGTCCAATATGTACCAGCCCACATAGATATCTGCAGATAAATGCCCTTACAGTATGTTCATCTGGATAAGAGCATCTGCTAAATGACTTAAATGCATATATGCAAAATGTTTTATGGTCTGGTTAAGCTTTATGTTAACAACATATCATTTGCAATACCAGGGTTCTGGATCCAATTCCCCCAGGAGGGCTAGCACGAAAATGTATGCACTCACAACTACCTCACTCTGGATAAGAGCGTCTTGAATGTTTTTCATGTAGTTGAGGCTAACAGTTTACCCTTCTTTTTATGCTGAAAAAAGGCATTTAAAGTATAATGAGCTTAATTTTCAGTCTGAATTTACCCATATATTCTCCATTCGCTGTATCACTGAATGACCAAACATACCGGAAGAGGGGCGCAATGAACAGAGCCGATGCTGAGACCTTCCTGCCGATGGTAACCCTGGCATGGTGCCCAGTTCAGGCTACCCCTCTTGGCCTTTGATTTGTGAATCTATTGTGACCGTCACTCATCATGATATCATGTCCCTTTTCCCGGGTGCTGCCTGCTTGGCTGATTTGTGTTTGACACTGGAGATGGACAAGGCAAGCTCAAGGTGCTGGGGGAGGGGTTCTGCAGAACGCCGCAGTACTAGCACAAAACCTTCATCAACCTTCTGTTGCATCCACATATGCTCCCTGCCTACCAGCTCTCTGTCGCCCCCTAGTGAGCAGGCTTCTCTGAGGCAGCTGATGGTGGAGGAGGATACTGAGGATTGGCAGAGGAGTCCGGACTTCACCGGGCTGGAGAGGGTCGGAGGTGTGGACCTGTCCTTCGTCAAAGGAGATGATGTCAATGCCTGTGCCCAGCTAGTGGTGCTCAGCTACCCAGGTCTCGAGGTAAGGCACTCACTCAGAACGTTTGTGCACAAGTGCTAATTGTAGCGTAAGCATGGCCTTGTTTACATTACGCTGCATTTTCTGAGTTGTATCGAATAAGCCTCAAGACGCTAGATTATTTTGTTGTTTAAACGCGCAGATACCAATGGCTCCAAACGCCCCCCTCCGAGGTAGCGTGCGCCACATTTTCAATGCTTCTTTTCCAAATCTCCTTCCTTCATAAGTACTGTTTTAGCATCCTGATCAAAGGAAAGCATTCTTTTTGGCGTAAATGATAGAGGTGCCCTGGAATCTCCCTGGGAGGAACTGCTGCCTCACGGGCTGATTCAACAATTTCCCCCAGGTTTCAGCAACTCCCCCCAGATTTCTGCCATTCTGCTCATTCTTCTGCATCAGCCAGTCAAATTCAGATAGTAAGTATTACACTATCTTAAACTAAGCTTATTTACTTTATTTATTTACATTTATCAGGGAAGCAGTAGGCAGACAGCAGTTAGCCTAGTCTGACTAGTAACCAAAAGGTTGCTAGATTCAATCCTGAGCTGGCCAGGGGAAGTAAACTATACCTTTCTCCCTGAGCATATCAGTTAACTAGAATGTTTATGTCTCTTTGGATAAATTATTAAAATGTCAAATCATATTTGTTGACTTTGCATAGCTGGTTGCATATTAGCTGCCTATTTTAGGGTTAGTGTTTGGTTTATGGTTATGGTAAGGGTACTTCTTTCTAGAGATCGTTTGAAATGTGAATTTGACTTTCAGTTATTTAAACCTGGTTGCATAGATATCAGCCTGTGAGGCTGCAGTGCCAGGCTCATTCCAGGGCACCTTTGCCATGTAGGTTTCTTGTTGTAATTTTGCCCAGATAAAGCATATGTGTGGATTAAGGAAAGCAGACAAGGAAAAGAAGAAAGTTCAGGGTATTTTAAAACAGGTAATTTCTGTAAATGTCTGGACGCACCAGTTATCCAAAAAGTCACTGGTTTGAATCCCAGAGTGGACAAAGCGCTTAGCTTTAATTGGTTGTGTTAGTCGTTCTGGATAAGAGCTTCAACTTAATGACTAAAATATAATATATGTTCAGTGATCCGAGCAGTTTGTGACCATGAGTGTTGCTAAACGTTTTATTGGGCTACAACAACAAAAATGTCAGTAATTAAAAATAATTGGCAATTCATTTAACAATTGATTAATCGGATCTACATGGTACCCAACAAAAAATAATGTATCCTAAATGTGAAGCGGATGAAGTTTTGTCTAAAGTGCATTACTAAAGTTTGAAAAAACAAAAACACATATATAGAAGGCAAAAATTTAGTAGCTAAACCTTTTATCGTAATTTTGATGTCATCAAATTGATTTTAGGTGCACTGCAGTATAATGTTAACTAGTTAAAATTCAGGGGAGTCCACCAACTTTTATGTAGCTAACAATAGCCTTGCAAGCTTTTTTTCACAGTAGAATGCTAGCTAATGACCACATTGCCATCTGTCAAAGTATGTTTCATAATATGACAATGGGAATGTGGTTTTCTACCAAATATTAGCCTAGATTAGCTTATAGATCCTTACGTCATAGTGATGTTTTCATAAGTGTGGGAACAGCTGGGTTATGGAATTAATTTTTTCCGATTAAAAGGCTATCCAGCTTGACTTCAAGCAATAGTGACACACACTTTTTTTTTTCTCTAATGAAGCAAATCTTCTGTCCATATGTCATCATATATATTCATGTTGTAGTCGCCAGTCAAGTCCATTATAATTAAAAGTTATTTCGACCACTGAATGCTAGTAATGGTTAGCTGTGCTAACTGTTTTATCTGTCTGTGTTAATGCAGGTTAGCATGCTAATAGCCCAGCCTGCCCACAATGCATATATTTTTAAGTGGTATTAATTTGGTTCATAACAATATCATCAACATATTGTAACAAATCATCGTGGAGCGTAGGTGTTTGTTGCAATGTAGTAAAAAATAAAAATACAGTCTAATATCCGGGGATCTGCTCTAGCTGAAGGTTTTATTGGAATGAATAGAAAAGGGTTCCTTCTTCTGGGTCTCAAGAAAACAATACAAGCCTTGAAGATGTCACACAAAACATCTTCATAGGGTAGGTAACAAAATCTATACCAAACAACAGTCTCTTCTAAACATAACGCTGGGCTCTGCCACCATCTGGTGGCCACATAGGGCCCCTCCACATGTTATCTTACAATTTATTTTAATAACAAAAGTATCTTCAAAATAAGTCTGATAACAAATAGAAAATGGAAATATTGTGTGATATATTCTGTAATTGTACAATATTCAATGCCTGGATATAAATGTAATGAATAAGGTATGTAAGTTTTTAACTCTCAAAATGGTTTTAACAAATGCTATTGTTGGATTTTTAGATCAGGATTAATTTGCTAAGGCGTATTTTGTTTAAATTAGCTGTGTTTCTGAAGATCGTTAAACGCTCTGACATAGTTTGCAGCCTAAAAAGCATTTAATTCTTCTAGGCAGGGCATCAGGTTCACTTTTTGTTTCACAAGGAAATGTGCCAGGTAGATTAAAAATCTACCAGTCACTAATTTTGGCAGTCAACACCCATCCTTTCACACCATAAAACACAAAATGAATCAGTTTGCTGTGTAATGATAAAAAAAAGTATTTCAGATGACCTCACCTGAGGCTACGTTAAGGCGAAATATCACAGATCGGAAATGTTCGGCTGCGCCTGAAAGGAGGTCACTGTGTTAACGGGGACAACAGCACTTGTCTACTTCCACCTGCTAGCTGACTACAGTCTGACAGTCCGTAGTAATTTGATGTTTTTCCTTCCTGTGTATTTCAATGATTGTGCAAATAGTCTTCATTAAAGCCTATTGTAGGGATGCTTATCAAGTTGTACGTAGTGGGTGTTTCTTTGATGCACCAGCTGCGAGAGCCTCCACCACTTATGTTGTGACCCCTTCATGAAACTCTTCTGAGAGGATTTTGATGTTGAGCCAGTGGCAGGCTTCAAAAGGAAACATAATACTTCCCCTCCTTGGACCACGATCGCAGAGCAGAGAAGCAGAGCGAAGCTTGTGCTGTTCTGAAGATGACGCATCATAACAGGACCCGTATAGTCATTGGATGGGTCATTTTTAAATGGCTATGCCATTGGCTATGTCATTTTTAAATGTGTCACATGCCTTGGAAAACCATGTTAGCCCATTATGCATAAATATTTATACAGTATTTTGTATCTATTAAACTGTTAATTATTATAAGCATAATGAATAATTATGAAACATATCCGTAATGAAATTGTCAAAACCTTTTCAAGCAATGTTTTAAAGTAATTAGCAAGCACATGAGGTGCCAGTAGTTATGATTGAAGTGCTAGTTATGTTGAGATATCCATCTTTTCCACTTTAATATTTTGAATGCTAGAAAAAGCATTTAGAAAAAAAAACATTAGGAAAACCATCTAATAAAAGTTAAAAAGGTGACAGTCTTGAACCATATCCAGAACTATGTGCCACAGTAAGTATGAGCTACGAAGACCTTCAGTAGGTCTATAAGCAAATAAGCCATTTGTCACAAGGGCAGGCAAGAGAAAGGCAAGAGAACAATTTCTATTTACTAGAAGAAAACGCTAGCAAAAGCAGGCTTGAGATTAGCAAGACAGTGCAAGTGAAAAGTGGCACAGTATTAGGAGAAATATTAGGAGTTTTTGCCACTGATCAATACCAAACATGTATGATGTCAAAGTGAAAAATAATATCTGCAAATTACTGTAAATTAATCACAAGTATTCAAACACAAAATACTTGATTGCACCCCTTAGTAGATGTGTAAAAAAATAAATGGAGTCCATCTACCTGCAATTAAGGTGTTTCCCATGATTTCAGGTTAAATACACCTGTCTCTGGGAGGTCCCACATTTGTTTTGTACAATTAAAAAACAAAAATGGCATCATAACGATGAAGGAACATTCAATGCAAATTGCAACAAAAGCCTGGGTACTTCACAAAAGTTGCCTTTATGGTGAAGTGATGCAAAAATACAGCGCCTGCTCAGAATTGCGGGGAGGATGAACGGATTAAAATACAATGAGTTCCAAGCTGAAAACCTGATCCAGAGCGCAGAGGACATCAGACTGGGGTAAAGATTCATCAGATTCTTTCTGTCATTTCTGCCAAAGGTGTCTACCAAATATTGACTAAAGAGGGTGAACACTTGTGATCAATTATTTTCTGTTTTCTGTTTGTAATTGATTTAGAACAATTTAAATATTTTATTTTTTATCTTTGACAGTATGGACTTTTTTGGGTTGATCAGTGGCAACTACTAATAAAATCAATTTGGATTTTAAGTTGTGACACAGTAACATGTGGAAAAACTCAATGAGGGGAATACTTTTGAAAGCCACTGTACATCAGTAGGTGAAGGTGTTTGCTGGGGGTTTATAACACGGAATGTGGGATTCCAGGGTACTTTTATTCCAGGGTACTCAACAAACTTGCTTTTTCAGGCGTGATGGTACTCATCAGGCTGAGCAAAATGGAACATACAGTTGACAATGGAAAGCAAAAAATAATACGTTCTTAACCATAACATTTCTTGCATTTGGTGTGTGTTTTCTTTGGCCTGTGTTTGATTTTTTTCTTAAACTTAGTGGGCAGGTATAAGGCTGTTATATCATAACATTTTAATTTGACATATGATTTGTGTTTTATTCATATTTGCAAAGTAGTGTTAAAAGGCTGTCTGTTCCACTTTAAAATACCTTTTAATATGTACCAAATAACCTTTTTAATTATTTTTATTTCAAATAAATACAGGAACCTTCAGCTTTTCTAACTCAATCCAACCAACCTCAACAACCACCTTTGTTGATTGACGTGGCATTTGTGATAATTAAGAGTCTTGAAATTAAAAAGATGTGAAAAATGGCTCTTGGAAATATAACCTGTTATTATCAATTGAATGCATTTCTTATGAAAATAGATAGATATACAATGTACTTTTGTGAACTGCAGTTATGGAAAATATTTTTTTTTAAATGTACTTCCATTCATACATCTTGTAAAAAAAATTACAAAGCACAGTTGTTGGCCTAAATGTGAAGACTTAAGTTTGGGACAGATCCAACACAGCACATTAACTGCCTACTTATTTTCCAGCGTGGTGCTAGATGCTTCGTGGTGTGGGTATGCTTGGCATCAGCAAAGACTGGGGTGTTTTTCAGATAAACAGTCAGATGCAGCTTGACACAGGCAACATCCTAAAAAGAAACTTGCATCAGTCTGCTGTACACAACATACTGAGAGAATAACTCGCCTTCCAGCAGAACAACAATGAACATCACAAGGCCAAATCTAAATCTACACTGTGTTGCTTACCAAGAATAAAGTGAATATTTTTAAATTTTAAGTTATATTTCTAACATAGTTCTGTTTTGAAATATGGAAGGACTTGAAAAAAGCTGTATTGCTATGATTCCCAACACCTTGAGAAAGCATGAAGAATTTTGGCAAGCATGTTGAGTAAATATTGCACAACCCTTGTTCTTGTCCTTATCATATCCAAGAAGACTAACCAATGTTATTGTTGAAGTGTTTCTAACATACACTGACTCAAAGGCGTGAGTATTTACCTAATAAGAGTATTGTGCATTTTTCTCTCCAGTAAATGTATCTACTGCTTTGAAAGTAGAGTATTTGTGGAGATTGTTGAAAAAGGATATCCCGATTAAATTATACACGTACAACTAAATGTGATCGTATGGGGGGTGAGTTCTTAGGCAAAGAACAGCAGCTCAGTGCGGATGAAGTTGTTATTAACATGAGGCTTCTAGTCAGGAAACGTATGCATGGATGCGTTAATGTAATTACATATTTAGACGAAAGCAAAATGGGTGAAAATTGACCAGCGACAGACGGGGACATGGATTATCTTATTTTTGGCCTGTAGGTACTAGATTTTTTATATTAGTTTCTACCCAATTCAGCACCTGGACATAGACAGCACCGGGACTCTCTGGACTGTGCATAAAGTGTCTCTTTTTTTCTTAAATATACTGCACGTGTATTGTCTGTAGTATTTAACATTTCTACCTGCCTTCTCTGTTGTCTGTGTCCCGTGTCCACTACCAGCTGCTATATGAAGACAGCCAGATGGTGACCCTGACTGCCCCATACGTTGCAGGGTTCCTGGCCTTCAGGGAGACCCCCTACCTGCTGGAGGCTCTTCAGCACCTGGAGAAGACGCAGCCCAACCTGCTACCTCAGGTCTGGAAACACCCACTCTAGCTTGTCATTGGAAACACTCACTCTAGCTTGTCATTGGAAACACTCACTCTAGCTTGTCATTGGAAACACTCACTCTAGCTTGTCATTGGAAACACTCACTCTAGCTTGTCATTGGAAACACTCACTCTAGCTTGTCATTGGAAACACTCACTCTAGCTTGTCATTGGAAACACTCACTCTAGCTTTCCATTGTCAGGCCAATTAGAGTTGCCCATTGGGCTTCCCAGCCACTCGTCAGCTAGTGAAGCAGCTCCGAAATAGTGCCATTGACCTCTGCACCACCTGGGGCGCCAAACTTTAAAGTCAACTTTAAAGTGTGATTTGGTTTCACCATCAACAACAAAAATGTGTTACTTTAATGTAATTCGCAGTGTTTTATTAAGAAGCGATACACCCGAGTATCCTATAGTCTGTGGCCAAAGCTTTAAATGATAAAATGACTATATGCCTAAAGGGCAGACTAATAGCTTTAGTTTGAGGGTATCTTCTTTCATGTCTGTTGAACTATTGCAATTCAATAAATATATAAAATTAACCACTTTCCTTAAAAGCATAATTTCATTATACTAAGTGGATTTTAGCTTGTCCCTGCAGACAAGCATTTTGAGCTCGGTTCAAATAGCATGTGTCCGTGGATAGAGCCATTTCAAGCATGTTGTAGGACAGAACAATAGACCAGTGGTAAGTCACTCCTATGACGTACAGGTGTGCCATCTGATCCAGAACACCCACATGCTCATCCACAACCTTTAAGGTCAGTTTATGATGGTATGAACGTGCAAATGTTTGGAACTAGCTTACATTCTGTACAGTGTGACCGTCACTGAAACAAACTGGATGTTTGACACTCCAGCACCAATGTAGAATGGGGAGTAAATAAATAAAAAGAGCAAATACCAACCAGCAACAAGGAAGTATTTTAG
Organism: Esox masquinongy; assembly: GCA_016801175.1. NCBI lineage: Eukaryota > Metazoa > Chordata > Actinopteri > Esociformes > Esocidae > Esox > Esox masquinongy. Next base: position 11,919 of record JACXGI010008266.1, read on the forward strand.
GATTTGTTTATGAAAAAATGGGAGAAAGCATTTTGCTCTCTCCGGTCTCTCCTGTCATCTGAAGCACTGTGTTTACGGCTTTTAAATATCAGCAGGAACTGCACGGGTGAATGATATCCTAACTAACAAGGTAACCAGCACAGGGAAACCTATGCTTCTCAACCAAGTTAGTCCGACTATTGACTTTCTAAGGAACCGCACTGGTGAATAGATAGTTGACTCATACTAGTGACATTACAAAAATCCATAGAAAACAAAACCTGTAACACTTAACATCTTCTGCCAGAATAAACCCACACACACACACACACACACTGCCCTTGAGGATTTATCACTGACATTTTCTCATGTACACTGACAGACCGAGCATTATCTACACCACTTTATTTCTTTTTGACTTATGGTTCAGCGCAGAAATATGCCTGCACAATCACCTTTCACTGTAGAAACTACAGAGTGGCCAGCTGACATTGTTTAACAAGTCCATCCATCAAAATCTCACCTGATAGTGTATTCATGAAAACTCTTCTTCAGCATGTCCTGACGGGACAGTGGACCATTGCTTTGCCCTGCCCATCTCTCGTGTACTGCCTCCTTATGAATCTCGCTCCATCCTCTCCAACAGGTGGTCTTGGTGGATGGGAATGGTCTATTCCACTACAGAGGTGAGTCTGATAAGCAAACATATTGCTTAAAAGGCAGGACGAGACTAGGTTCTCAGTTTGCATTCTGCCTACTCAGATCATTCACTAGTCACTATAAACCACGCTAGCATACTCACCAAGCCTACTTGATGCTTGTGAGTATCATGTCCTGGACCATACCTAACAGCTTGTCTTTCCTCCAGAGTTTGGCCTGGCCTGTCATCTGGGCGTTCTGTCAGGGCTTCCCTGTGTAGGTGTGGCCAAGAACCTACTGCAAGTACAGGGGGTGACCAAGAGCCAGCAACACCAGTTGCAGGTGAGAGCTCCGCCACTCCAATACATTGTAGTCTACTACAGGTTATTGATTCAATGCCCCTTCATAATATTTTTTGAAGATAGCTTCAGGGGACGCACCAAGGAAATTAGAAAGTAATTTAATTAATGTTTTATAACAAGTCAAACTGTAACGCCTGAGTCAAGCTGTTCTCTAATAATGAATTCATCTCAAATCAATGGTAGATAAATGTTATATGCATTATGTCTGGTGTGTTTTCTAAAAAGTTTGCCTCATATAAAATATACTACTCAACAATAAAGAAGGACATGTTTAAGTGTTCCTCAGTTACCATAATCCTGCTGTGTTCCTGTAAAGGACTCTGCCCACCAATGTTGGTGTCCTTAGCTGGTGCCTTATTCTGACAATACATTGTTTTTATATACATGGTGTCAGTGTGAGTATTTAAGTAGCTGCACACATTCGCCATCACTTAAAATCTGCTCGTGTGGATAAAAAAGTCCAGACAGTTTTTCGTCAAGAAACCCTTTAAGTATGCATATAAGCAACCACAGTCACGAGCAACAAAACCTAAGTTCAAAAAGTGCAGGCTAGAGGACGTTTACAGTCTTCATATCAGGTCCCTATGGATCTGCTGCCATGGGGGAAGATGTCTGATCTTCAACACAAGACACTCGTCCATGCATGTCACAACATTTTCCCAGCTGTGGACCTCATCCCCTTAGAGGATGTTTCAGGTTGCCCTTGGACTTCAGAGTTTGATGAATTTGGATATTTTCAAATACCATTTTCACTGGCTTTTTAAAGAGAGATTCCAGTCCAAGGCGATCCAATGTTACTCAGTAAGATACGCTTTGGGGCCCCCAAACCGGCACCAACTCGGTGTTCTTGTCTTTGTGAACAACATGCAGTTTTTTGTCATTGAGGTTGAAACCAGTCACTGAGCAGCCGTTAAGTAACATGGAGTAACACGGAGCGTTACTGCGGTGAGTTCGTCTCGAACGGCTTGCTGTTTCATCTTTACGTGCAAGTCAATCCTGTGTCATGTGTTTATACATGAATTTCCGACCCAGTACATCATTTCCTCTGCCGCACATTTTCATGCCACCTTTGACCCGTTCTGTATTATGCTATCAGGCCAGTAGTTGTAAACATCATTAGAGTCCTTCTTTACAAATGGTTGTTATTATGTCCACCTTCCAATTGCCTTGGAAACACATCCTGACCAGTGTATGTGTTGGTGATCTTAGTTATGGGGCCCCAGAGTGACCCTTGGTGGAGTGCAGAGCCAAGAACGTCTTTGACTTCAGAGTGATTAGTGAGTTAATCACCTTGTTCACCTTTTAATGTAGAAACCACTCTTGGCGAGTACATTTGAGTGTTACTCCCTGGCGCTGAGACTGAGGGATCACTGAAGAGGTTCCCTGTCAGTACTTAAACAGAGTTAACAAAAAATAACTAAGACTGTTGCTTTTTGAACTGCATCCTGTGTTAGACCGCCATTCACGTTTATTCATAGTCGTTCTCTTTTGTTATTATGGTCTTTCACTCTCAGCGTCTTAAGGTTCTCACAAATCTATTTAAGGCATCACTTAGTTTCACCAATTATGTTTGCATTGGCCTGTGTGGTTTCTTTCGTTGCCTTATTTCCCAATGTGATAAACCTACTTCTATCATGCCCTAATTTCGACTTCAGGGCTGTTTTTAGAACATGATCTCATCCTTTCATTCATTTTCAGTTTCAGTTTCTTTTATTCTCTAATTAAGCCAGGAAAGAGGGGATAGAAGAACAATACCAGACAGAAGATAATTAGTTAATTGTTAATACGTTTTGTGTTTTTTGGGGGGGTAATTGTATTTTATCATTAGTGTTCCACTCTCAGCTCAGTGTAGTATTCTTTCTCCTTTGGCTGTATTATTGCGTGTTGGAGAGCAGGAGACCTTAACTGAACCATTTGAAGGTAGAGGACAGAGAACTTGATGCATTATTCAGCATTCTATTGAAATAGCTTTTTTTTCTTCTTCAAGTGTGTTCTTGCCTGCATCTATTCTAATACTGTATCCTTGTTGCAGTTCTTCCTCTTAGAGATTCTGTGCCATGAACAATAACAATACAAGTTCAGCAACAACAAATAACATTTTTATTTATTTTTTAACTGCCTACCAGCTCTAATTGAAAGGAATACTGGTGGGGGAAGTCTCCAGTAAAAAAAAAAAGCTATTTGGATGAAATTAGTTATGCAAATGCAGCCTTTTGTTTACTTTGTTAAAAAATATAGTGTGTAATTGAAGGAATTTAAATGCCTGCTTCTGGCTTGCAACAGAAGCAGGGATGTGACCGAATCCTTTCTCTAACACTGATTAATGGCAGGGAATAAAACTCCACCCGGCTACTTAGCTTTAAACACGGTAGGCCTGTGGACTTGGCATGGCAATTTAATTATTATGTTTGGACCACAATGCTTAATGCAGAAGCCTAAACACACATCACCAGCAATTAACTGCCAAACGGCTCCACACCAAAAAGAAAACGTGAATTGTCGAGGCGACCGCAGCTCAAACAGTGTAGCGTGCTAATCTTATGTTATGCTTTGCGAATTAAACCTAAATGTCCCTCGGCTACACTTCAACAACTGTTGTGTTAAGAGACCAGGATTAGCTTTCCACTGGCACCGTTTGTGGTCAGAAAAACAGATGGCGTCTCTCGAGTCAATTATACCTCTGCCAACCTATACTAAATGTATCCAAATGGTTAGCGTTAGCCACACTTGCTAACTGAACATGTGGTCGTTTAGATTTTGGTTCTGAATTTGGAGCTGTGTTGGATCCTAACATTCTCTGCCCTTAACTTGGCATTTCATGAAGGTATCAGGTCGCTTTCAGCTGTCCAGATACATTTCCCTCACACTTTTGGCTAGCAACGCTCCATTCATTTGAAAAGAAACATCAGAACACCTCTTATCTTGACAATGATACTGTTTAGGATCTGTTTCAACAGATGACTCGCTGACAAATGATCGTGTGACCACCCTCACTGCAATATTGCTCAGATAGATATGAGTGGCGTTCAGCTGCCGTGTGTCTAGTTGGGTTTTGCTCGCTAATCACATCAATGCAACATGAGTAATTTTTGTTCCTGCAACGGCTCTCGCTAGAAATTAGATTAGTGCAATCTTGAACCGTTCATCAACGGTGAAGTAGATACGCGCAGCAATCCAACTCTCCCCTGGGGGGTTTGTAAAGCCCAAGTGTTTCTTAGCATAACAATGACGCACAAGAGATTTACTTCTGGACAACCCAGTCAAATCCAATCACAATGTCCACTTAAACATGGCAATATGTGGGATCTAATCATGCTGGGAATTGTAGTTGGACCCTTCGACTGTGTTGTCATATTGACCACCAGATTGAATTCACCTGCTGTCATCCTCAGGATCATATTAGGGGCTACTGGTGTGTGTGTTATGCATCACTCCTGCACATTGAGGTGTCCAAGCCATCAGTGGTTCTATTGTGTATTGCCAGAGAGTGACTCACTGAGGCCTGTTGGATAAGATGATAAATGGATGGAGGTTTTCGCTCCATTCACACGTTAGCTCTGCGGCAGAAACACTGCTCTCTGTCTCTTTTTCACTTCTCTTTCTTCTCTCCCTGACTGCCTGTCTCTCCTTTCACTCCTTCTCTTGTGCTCTTTCTGCGGCTGCCATCTCTCAGTGTGCCATCATTATTTTTCCCTCGGTCTGTTCTCCCAGAACCCCTTTCACACGCATTCTCCATCCTCCTCTTCCTCTTCTGTGGCGTTGAATCAAACCAGTGTTTTATTGATAGATGGCCTGTTCCATGCCCCGCTGCCCAGGGTGGCGGGCCAACTCCCCGTCTTCTACATGCCAGCAGAGTCCTTCCTATAGGGGCCATGTTATCTCCACGCCCGGTCTTCGTTACTAGCATTGAAATGGATAGGAAATCAAAGCTTTCACTAGGCCAAACCCAAGCTCTCCTCATCCCCGGCGAAACAGGCGTGACGGACGTCGGCCTCGGTAACAGGGACAAGGAGGAGGGTTCGTTTGGACTCGAGTGACTCCACGGCTCGCTCCAAGGGTCCCTTAATGTAAACCATGTAAACTGATTCCTGGCTTTCAAGTTGAAGGTCGGGCGAAGCCGTCAGTGCGCTGTGTTTCACGGACCAATGAATCACACCGTCCTGTGCACTCCGACAGAGTAATGGAGATCGCAGGCGAACAGACGGCCTGACTGATGTGTATGTGCATTGACAAAGGTCGGACCTCTTCCTCCTCAGATTGCCTCGCTGCAGAAGGGAGGTGACAGTTTCCCTCTGACGGCTGCCTCCGGAAAAGTGCTGGGGAAGGTACAGTGCCCGCGCGCGCTCCCGTCGCACCCGCTCATCCCAACACACACTCTAACGCGCTGGCGTTGGTTCCGCACCCGAGCATGCAGTCATTCAGTTGCTGTAAGTGTTCTCTGGGTCTCCTCTTATCTCCAGGCCCTGCGTAGTTCCGACAGCAGCACCAAACCTGTTTACGTGTCAGCAGGCCACAGAATCAGCCTGGAGACGGCCCTGCGCCTCACGCACGCCTGCTGCCGCTACCGGGTCCCAGAGCCCATCAGACAGGTACGCACACATACACACATTGTGGTGCATGCACACACTCCCATGCGCATCAACGCATGTGCGCTAAAGGTGAGGCATAAGTAGCCACTCAGATACTATCATTAGAAATCCAGTCAACTGAGAAAAACACATGGCGGTTATACCCAAACAGGGGCCCCAGGGTCTGACTTGTCCCAGAAAACACATTGCCAATGAGATGCCTCGAGTTTGGGGCACCCCCAGCGCAGGGTTGGGGAAGGAAGCAGACCATTGTGGGCCCCGCCAGGAAATAAAATAGAACAGGGGTTTACCTCAGTCTCCTTTCTTGTACTGTCTCTGGTCACAGTCTCTTAGAGGCCTTCTGCAGTCCTGCCACTAGACAGTGCTGTGCCTTTATATATCCTGTCAGAATCAGCCGAGCACAGCACCCACTGCTCTCCTTCACACACAAACCCTCTATCTCTCCCTCCCTTACTTTCTATCACTCTCTTTCCCTCTCTCTCTCTGGATCTCTCTCTTTCTTTTTCTCCACTGCAGTAGGCACAGACACACAGAGGTCTACGGTCAGTCTATCGCCTAGCTGCAGCAGTGTCTCCTCCTGTGTGTTCATTTCATCAGTGAGTGTGCTAATATGTTTAGCGGGCAGGGGGTACCTACTGTTAGATTGAATCTGGACACCGCTCGCAGCAAAAGGTACTGGCGGAGCCTTTACTGTTCTCTTACGCTTTCCCTCTCTTCCACTTCCTCCCTCATCTCCCTGCTTTTACACTCACTTATCAGTTTTTCTCTCTCTCGCTCATTCGCTCGCTCACTCACTCCTTCCTCCCTGGAAGGCCGTCAGATCCAACCTGGACAACCCACAAGGCACCAACCAGCACTTAAACAAACACACACACACCGTTTATCCTGGAATCAGCGGCGGCGGGTACCCTGGTTTCCTCCCTCCAGATGGCTGCCAAGGTCAACCCTCGACAAACTGCACCGGCGCCTGGCAGCGCTCAAGCACGCGCGGCGGCTCCGGGCCTGGCGGCGACATGCTTGCCCCGGGTTTCTCGCGCAGCAGAATCAACAATATGGCCACCGCTTCTCACCGTTTAATTGCGGTTCACCGTTGGGAGCCGAGCCGAGGAACGGTGGCAGAGGGTTGCCAAACAAGGGCACAGGCATCGTTTATGCATTCAGCGAGAGGGGAGAGTTTGTAGTGTCTATGTTAATGGCGCGTTCTGGGACACCCGGAAGAGACATGCTGGGATGTGGGTTGACAGGTTGAGAAGCTGAGGATGTGAAATTGGTTGGGGAGCGTTACTGTAGCAATGTGATTACGGAAAGGTTGCAGAGGTACCTGTTCAGTGCATGTGGTTGAATCCCTCGCCTCACCTGTGCTCTCTTTGTTCCGTTCCTCTTCTCCTCTACTGTTTTCCTCCTCTCTCCATCCTTTTCTTCTCCCCAATCCGCCCCTCTGTGTTCCCATCTCTTTTCGCCGTACCCCCCTTTCTTTTCCTCTTCTGTTCCCCTCATCACTGTCCCCGTTAAGCCCTCGGTCTGTCTGATCTCCTCAGTTAAAAAAGGTAGAGAGAGGGTGAGAGAGGGAGATGAAAGAGAGAGATGACATCATGGTTGGAGTCTGCAGTGAAGAGTTGATGGTGTAGAAGGCTGAAGGCACTGCAGCAGAGTCCATCTGAACAGTGTGTGAGGAAACGACACGCACACACACACACAAAATGACACAGACACACCCAGAAAGGCACACATGAAAGACAGACACACACAGACAGACACACACTTTCACGCTAAGACAAACTCCATAAGTCATTCACTTACACTACCCACTGTAACAAACCATAATTCTTTCAAATGTTTTGCACTCTCACACACTCCAGTCGGCAGAAAACTATATCCTACCACATATATTCAACCCTTCCATGACCAAACACTTGTGTCTCTTAGAAGAAGATTGAAAAGGGTGTGTCAATCCATGTGCATACAGTGCCTCCCTCTCTTCCTCCTAACAAGTCCATAAAGAAAGCTAATGGACATTAGGAGTCTTTTAACCTAATGATGAGGTCGGTCAGCCCGCTAGTGGCCAACACCGCCACATCCGCTCGGCTGGACATTTACTGTGGACAGCAGAAATCCATTTTGGCCTCTTCACTTCCACTGATGGGAAGACATGCACTTGTTAATGGAGCTAGCGGTGCCATGACCATGGCAACAGTTAACTCTCCTTTCTACTCACGCTCTCTGTCTGAGTGCTTTCCATGTACACACGACGGATCAGGAAGTACGCAACATTGCTAGTTAGTTGCCAAGCTACCTTGCAGATTCAACACTAATCGGTCATACAACGGCCAGGCGTCAACATTCTGTTGGGATGTCTCAGCAATGTCTTCCTGACACACAAATCAGGTTGTCCCGGGGGGGTGCACGGAAGCACTCCAGTAGAAGAAAATTGTTTTGTACAGCTTAAATGCTGTTGATAGGGTCTGAGTATTAACAATGATGGCATATTGGTTGAATTAATGACAAGGAAAAACACAATAATGTCTTGATATAGGGCATCATAAATGTTCAAAGACCTCCACATGTAGGAAGGATAGAGACAATAGCATCTGAAACTAACATCCTTTTTCTCCTTGTAGTGTCAACATAATGGGCCATATGTGGACTAATATTTGTATAGGGTGTCCCAATACAAATATTAGTCGTCTTGGTCAGGAATAATTTAGTGAGATTCTTAACCTTTAAAACCTGCCATTTTATTCAGCAGTAAATATTTAATGCCTTGCGCAAGTAGTCAAACCACTGACTAATTAATTTTACTCATCAGTATGTCATTTTACTGAATTACAAATTATACATTGAAATACCTTTCTGTTTCATATTTTATTTTGAAACACTCAAAATGAATTATTGTAAGGTGACCTTGGTTTTATGTTGGAAAATATTTGTCAGAAAAATAAAAAACTGAAATCTGTTTCTTGCTTAAGTATTCAATGCCGACACATTAATATTTTGTGGAGCTACGAAAAAAGCTGTGTTTTTATGAAAAAAATGTTACAGTAACTTTACTGTGGAGGACAATGTAAATGTAACTGTTCTTTCTAAATGAAATTTTCCTCTTCAGTGAAATTAATTGATCTATGTAAACTAGTAAGCTCCTACTCAGTGTGACCTTTCCTTCTTGTTGATTGACTCTCTGGCTACTACTAAAGTCCACGTAGTCTTCACTTTAATCATCACTCCAGAGTCAAAACTCCCAGAGATACCCTTTAAATTATCAGGAGCATTAACTAACCTACCAAACCTATTTAAATTATTAGGGACATTAACTTAGCAACCAAACCTCTTTAAAATATTAGGGACATTAACTAACCTACCAAACCTCTTTATTTTATCAGTGAGTTCAACTAACCTACCAAACCTCTTTAAATTCAGGGATATTAACTACCCTACAAAACCTCATCAGCGATATACACCTTGTCTCACTTAGACAAGGTAGAGACATGCTGTTTGAGGGACCTTGTTGCATCCACCACAAACTGCTTCAGTATTGATATCAAGCTGCTTCTCCATGTTTTTATACCTTTTCCAGCTCAGACATAGCTCTCCTAATGGTCTCCACACACAGTTGCCTGTGAACACTGATCTCAGACCATTCCTCACTAAGTTTGGAGGGGTGCAAAGGGATCAGAAGGCAGTCAGAGCTGCTCCAGAAATATCTATTTAGCTTAAGAATTTCCTGCTCCAGTCCTTTAATGAGCGCTTCGGCCCATCTCTCTGCTGTTTCCTGTTTTTCGTCAGTCACCTGAGTGAGCTCGGATCGGTTTCTCTCAATGAAGCATACAAGAGCATTGTGTAGTTGTACATTGTCTGATGTCTCTGCATCTCTGCTTCCAAATCATCTGCTGAATTTATGCCTCAGTCATCCCCAGGTCCCCCGGCTAAAATTCCTCTCTCTAAACTTTTCTTTCCGAAGGACAGTATCATGACTGTTTTGGTCTGTCACAGGGCAGAGCTGACATACACTCGTTTGGTCATTCCTACAGGACAGTTCTAGAGGTCCCATGTGCTTTCTACACATCTTGTTGGTCCACAACAGGGTTGTTCAATTGTTATCCATTAATTTATGATGGGAAATATACAGAGATATGACATTCATTCTTTGGGTAAAACTATAAACCATTTTCTGGAATCAGTTTGCTCTCTATTCAAAAATAGCGACTAAATAGATTCAGCTTGAGGCTGGTCAATATGTTATGATTCCCAACCATTATAGACAGATTGGCTGCCGCATCCACTTTTCTCAGACCTTTAGTAAAAAGGTACCATAAAGCAAAGATCCAGAAGCTTCTGTGCATGTGACGAACCAGTTCTGCACGTCTTTAATCTCCACGTATTCTTTACACAGGCTAGTTCCAGCTCGTCACTTTCAATTTTTCTTATCTGCTACAGAACGTGATCTGCACTTAAAAAGAAGTTCTGGATGTTTAGCAAAAATTCAACTTTTTTTCTAAAGGTCTGAACAAAGACTATTTGTAGCCATGACCTTTTATTAACAAGTTGTATTCAGAGTGCGAACTCTGGTGGGACCCAGGGGGGACTCAGACCCCTGAATAAGACACATGGTCTCCTAATGTGGAGGGGAATATGTGCCACTACTTAAATGATACAAAAATTGTTCATTGAGATTGGGTGATTTAAAATAGCACAAATCAGGTGGCCCCCCCGAGGGGGTGGGGGGGTACAAGATGATGGTGTTAAACTATAGGTATCAGCTTGTAATTCAGGCTATCTTCGTCCATATTGGATGAACCATATTGGATGAATCAATAAAGTTGAATTTAATCTAATCTAAAACCATTCAGAAATAACAGCAAGTTTTGTACAAAGCCCCCCCCCCCCCATTTAAGGGGACCAAAAGTATTTGAACAATAAACAGTCTCTTATTTGCAAGTGTGTTTATTCGCATCATTAGTGCAGCACAAGAGAGCTATCATTTTCTAGTCTTGATTTTAGGCTTTGCTTTTGGAGTCGGTTATTGGCATCTGACAACACGAGGACCAGCGCTTTGTCAGTGCATCTCAAGCTGGCGATCATGAGGCTGATAATCAGAATAAAATGATTTGACACATAGCCTAAACGTTAGAAGTGCCTAAATCACCTTTTGTAAATTAAGAAGAAAGCACTGGTTAGCTTAGTAATTGCAAATCACCTGTTAGACCAAGGAAGGACTCCAGTGGGTGACCAAAGGATGCTCACCATGAAGAATAAAAAACAACCAAGAACTGACCGACAGATCAGGAACACTCTCCAG
>JACXGI010008266.1:22880-34230 GCA_016801175.1 Esox masquinongy
CAGGTGTGGATGTGTCAGCCACTACCATTTACAGAAGACTTCAGATCAGGAACACTCTCCAGGTGACAGGTGTGGATGTGTCAGCCACTACCATTTACAAAAGACTTCACCAACCCAACCACAGAGGCTGGACTGCAAATTGCAGAAACCCTAGTTTGTCTCAAAAACAGGATAGCCTTCAAGATACCAAAAAGAGGCTGCAAAGCTCTAGTAATGTTGGTGACACAAATATTAACTGCCACTATATACCAGAGTGATATAAGAGGGAAGTGTGAGCGAAAAAAAGGAACAGGCATACCGACTTATCTGTGAAATAAGGTGCAGGGCATGTTATGTAAGGCTGCCACTGGCTCACTGGTCTTCATTGGTGATGTAACTGCTGATGGCAGTGTACAGAAACATCTTGCCTGCTCAGATCTAACCAACTGCCTCAAAATTCGTTGGACGGCACTTTACCTTGCAGACAATGACCCAAAACATACTAAAGCAACCCAGGAGTTTTTCCAGGAGAAAATAGGGGGATGTTCTTGATTGTCCGATTCAGTCACCCAACCTGATTGAATAAAAGAGCGTTTGTTTCACTTGCTGAAAACAGAACTGAGGGGAGACATGCCTGAAAATAAAAAGGACCTCAAAATGGCTTCGGTACCCAGATACCAAGTGTCTGGTGATTTCTATGAGTCGCAAATTTCAGGCAGTCGTCGAATGCAAAGGATTCCCAGCCAAGTACTAAATATAAGGACTTTAAGGTTAAATTGTCCAATTACTTCTGGTCCCCTAAAATGGGGGGGCCGTAATTCTTACACAGTTCACCGTATATGGATGTAAATACTTTTAAATTAATAGTGACTGCCCTCTAATCTTTTAGTTAGGATTTCATTTTAAATCCAATATGATGGCATACAGAGCCAAGAGAACAAAACATCTGTCACTATCTAAATACTTATGGACTGCACGAATTTAAAAGGCAAAGTGACTCTCTTCTCTCACACCTTAATTCCGTTGAGCCTTTAGCCTTTATCACCATCTTCATTTTCTATTTTAATCTAAATGTGTATGTCGCTGGCTTCCCTGTGGTGTGGCCTTGCTGGACCATGTGACATACTCCACGAAAACTAAATGTACATCACACCGCCCCCACTGTAAACTCTAACCTCTGGTGCCCTTGCTTGGCATTGTATCATCACTACAAGGATGACCCGTTACACAGTTACCTAGCCCAATGTTAGCCTTCTAATTAACAATTTAATTAATTGCTGAGCCGCTGCCTAAGGGTATTCCAGCTTTCGAGATACGTCCTGGTTCAGTAGCTCTACCTGCTAGCAGCATGTGCCCTGCTTCCAAAGCAACCTCCATGACGGCTCTATAGTTCTGATTGGGAGGGTGTTGTTCCAGTTCTTTTTGAGTCGTGTCCAAGAAATGATTGTTAGAAGCCACCTTCCCCCTCCATATCAAAACCAAGCATGGAGCTCAGAGTTTGCCAGCCCACACTTTGTTCTCCTTCGTCTCTGCTACAGCATGCTGCCCTGTTGCAAGACTGGTTATCTATGGAGGTGCGGAGCAAATGGGTTAATTAGTGTATTTAGCCAGACACGTGGAAACCGTGTTTGGTTTTGCTTTGGTGGGACCATCTAACAATTTGATTCAATTATTCCTTAGCAACACATGGTGCCTCAAACATTTCCCTGAAATTTGGAACCGTCCACGGATTATGGATGTCCTCTCTGACAGGAAGCGGCCGAATGCTGCCCTTATAATCACAATTGTCTACGGATTATGGATGTTCTTTCGGACAAAGGACCAATGCTGCTTGCTGGTACGTTGCAGTCCTTCGGCTGTGACGTGATGCAGCAAGCTGTTTCTTTGGAATGGCATTAGGCCTCGTCTCATTAACAAATGAAATAATTAATTACAGGTTTATTGTTGGGCTGTGTCTATTGTTGTTCTGATCCAATGCCAAGCCAGCATGTCAGGGTTTCAAGCTTGCCCTGGGGAAATCTTATGTAATTTAACTTTCCTTGGGGCATGTAGCTTGGCCTTACCAGTCCTCACCTAAGAAGCAATTCAATTCCCACTTGAAAAGCCTGACCCGGAGGGACCCCACTTCAAGCCATTGTAATAAATACATCAAATATGTCATCAGAAAATAGATGTTTTGGTTGTGTTCATGAAGGTGATTGGTTAATCAAATATAATCAAAATAAAACGACTAAAATGGCAATTTGAGATTTTTGGCAACATGAAGCATGTTAGAAACCTTTTCTGCTCTTTCGGATACCATGTAGAAGAAAAATAAATGTTCACATGTAGCCAAACTTTTTTAGTGATAATCAAATGAAAACATCATGACTGGTTTTGTCTACAAGGCCCATTATAAAAGGAAAATCATTAGAGACCTGTTGGATACCCAGTAGAGACACAAGAGAGACCCAGAACAAATGTCAGGTAAGCTATTTTCCTTCAGACATAAGCTCTTTCTTTAAAATTAGGCCTTGTCTCATTAACATTTGGCCTTGTCTTATTAACAAATGAAATAATTAATTACAGGTCTACTGTTGGGCTGTGTCTATTGTTGTTCTGATCCAATGCCAGGCAAGCAGGTCAGGGGTTCAAGCTTGCCCTGGGGAATGTCTTATTTAGTTCTCCTGTCCTTGGGGCATGTAGCTTGGCCTTACTGATTCAAACCTGATTCAAAGAAGCAATTGAATTACCACTAAAAAAGCCTGACCTGGAAGGACCCCGCTTCAAGCCGTTAAAATGAAAACCCAGAGAAACCCGAAGGAAACCCCCTTCAGCCGTGACATATTGCTATTCTTTTGGAATGGCATTGGGTCTTATTAAGAAATGAAGTGATTATATTTTGTGTGTCTATTGTTTAGATTCAATGCCAAGCTGGCATTCCAGAGCTTGCGATGGGGATTGTGTAATGTAATTTTTTGTGTGGCCCTAATAGTCCACACTTGTAACAAGCAATTTAAATTATATCTTGAAAAGCCTGACCTGGATATTCCAACCGCTTGCATTGATTTAGGTAACCCAATTTAAGGTGCAAATGATTAGAAATCAATAGACAGTAACTTGAGAGGGTTCCATAAAGATTATAAAATGAGTCTGGTTTGTTGGTAACCAAATGGCTGTGTGGTAACACATCACACCACGATCAAAATACCTGGCAGAGGTCCTCAGAAGAAAGACTATTGATGCCTATGAATCGAGGAGGGTTTACCAAAGGCATTTTCTAGCAATTTGAAGTACATCTTTTCACTGTCTGATGGATCATCTAGAAATTGAGAAAATCCCGCACCACCACCAGTCTGCATAGGAGACGTTGTTCCACCAAATTCAGGCCAAGAGCTGACTGCGTGATGCTCCTAGAAATCTCTTAGAACCCCAGTGTAACATCAAGGGATCTACCGGCCTCTCTTGAAAAGTTCAAATGAAAAGAATCAAACAGAAAAGGGAAATGTGAGAAATCGAAAAGAGAAAGAGAAATTTTATTTTACTTCATACCTTTAAACTTTTATGTTGAAAACAATATATGAAAAAATATATATAATGTTTTTGTATTACTTTACATTCACCTTTTTGCATTTCAATTTGTTGTTATTTTAATGGACGAATAATTTGTTTTCTTTTGAAAACAAGGACATTTCTTAATGACCCTTAACTTTTGAACAGTAGTGTATTTTGCTCCATTTCTCAATATGTTGAATTGATGCTTAGGAATATTGTGTAAACAAAATCACTTCTGATTTTGTTTACACAATATTCATCAGTCTGGCAACAAACTTGCCAGACTGATGTTTTATTTTCCTTTGTGATTGCACAGTGCACTTTCTGTTTAGATGCTGGAATTGTTTTATGAAGTGAAGAAATCCAGATATCCTACATTTTCAAGTAAAAATCTGGTTGTGTCTATTAGACACAAAAATGGAGACCCAAAAGAGACCTAATAGACCCAGAAAACCCCCAGAGAGACAATGGATACTAAGTAAAGACCCAATGGAAATAAAGTACAGATCTAATAGAACCATCAGAGACCCAATAGTCCCATGGAAGAGATCCAATAGAGACAGGATGATGAAAATATCCTTACTGGAAAATATTATTACTCCATCTTTTAGACCCATTAAAAAAGAAAAAAACAAGTAGAGAACCAAGGGAGACTCAACAGACTCCCAGCAGAGATCCATTGGAGACTCAGTAGAGACCAAAGTGAGAACCGTTAGGACGCTAGGTTGAAGATGACTGTATTCCTTAAGACTGTGTGTTTCTGTTTCTGGGGATCCCACAGAGGTGTATGATGATGTAACGTGTCTCGTTATCAGCTCTAGTCTCCATGTAATTCCCCGCTCATAACCGCGTGCCAGCACTGGTTATTTTGTCATCACACCTGCTCCGTAAAATGATTTATTACGGTGTGGCCCTGAGAAGCCTGGACTGAGGTTCGTGACACTGCTCTGTTCCTGGACGTGAATCAGGAAATACACCAGGTTGTTGCGCTAACAAATGGAATTTCAATGTGACTGATTGTCGGAGGTAACGTTGCTGGTGGGGTCGTTGTGGGGGATTTGTAGGCTGAGGTAAAGGGAGATTTGTGTGCCTGTGTCCCCGCTGAGGATTTGTCTGCTGTGCTGGTTTAAAAGCAAGGCTTTTCTTTGTCTGGGTTGTGTGGGTGTCTCTCCAGTGCAGCAGATAATCACACACATTGTGCTTACAAGAATTAACACCTTGTGTGTGTGCGCGTGTGTGTGTGCTCATGCGTGCGCACTTGTGTCTATCATCTCTCAGCCTGTCTGTCTCTCTCTTTATTTCCTTTTCTCCCGCCCTTCTCTCTGTCATTCCCTCTCTTTCTGTCTCTCTCTAACTCACCTCTCTCCTCTCTTTTGAATAATTCAGAACAGAACCTTGTATTTCTCTCTGTTGTCATTGGTGCATTAACAACCCCCATCCACCCAAACAAACCCAAACAAACCAAAACAATCAGTCTGCAGAACATTGCGTCTCACCCTTTCCGTGGCAGACTTTCGGTTGAAATATTTTTTTTGTTTTTCAAATTGTTCAAATGCTTTCAGCTTATGTTCCAGCCTGCCTGGCATTGCCAGGATGTTGCTTTTCTAGGTTTATTCTACTGGTTCCATTGTAACCAAACACAGCTGAAACAAGCACATGTAAACTTTTGGAACTGATTCAGTTTCATCTCAGCTCGTCTCCAGCACCTTGTCTATCCTCCTCCCTGGAAACTATTAGCGGTGTATAGTCCGGAAGCACAAGCTGCAGGAGGGGGGCAAGGCGCTCTAACAATGAGGAATTACTCCAGCCGAGTCATCACACTAACTTTTCTCCTCGGCCTACTCTGTTAGAGTAGAGGGTGAACAGGACTGAGTGAGATGAATGCATCTTACTTGCTTAGCTTGGTTTGTGTGGTATGGCCTAGCAGGAGTTGTGGACACTAACATGGCGACGGCTTGGATATTTGACCGTTTTCTCGAGTGCCGTCCCGCCGAAGTGCTGTGCGGTGCCCAGGGGGGATCTGAATGTTAGCCTGCCCACATTGTGTTCCTTCGATGTAGATCTGAAGGTTACCGATCATTCCCGAAGCACACGCATCCCAAGTTGTTAGTCATTTTTTAACATGTCTACAGTGTATTCTCAAAGTATTCATACTTTGAGTATTCATACCCTTCACTTTTTTCACATTTTGTTCAGTTACAGACTGAACAATTGATCAAATGTATTTATTTTGATCAAATAAATACATTTGATCAATTGTATTTATAATTGATCAAATGTATTTATTTTGCCACCATCCTACATAAAATACCCTGTAATGCCTATGAGTGTCTACATATGGTCCCACTCTTCACAGTGTGTGTCATGGCAAAAACCAAGCCAAAAAAACCTCTGTAGACCTTGTCAAGGCATTGATCCAGGGAAGGTTACAAAATATTACTAAAGTATTCAAGGAGCAAAGTGGGTTCCATCACTGTGAAACAGAGAAGGTTTGGAACCGCCAACACCCTTTTTAGTGGAGGGAAGTGACCAAGGGAGGTGACCATGAACCGCCAAGATGTGTCTTGGCGGCAGAGACTGGGTGACTGGTCAGCATTGAGGGGGGACTCAGTCCCCTGAATGAGACACATGGTCTCCTAATGTGGAGGGGAATGACTGTGGTGATGATTAGTCTATCAGCCCAAAGCACACAGCCAAGACATTCCTGGATAAGTTTAGCATAAATCTGTGAATATGCTTGTTTAGCCCAGCCAAAACCCATTTGAAAATATGTGGGGAGACCTGAATATCCCAGTTCACAGACTCTACCCGTCTAATCTCACATAGCATCTGAGGACCTGGAAGGAAGAATGGGAGAAACGGCCCAAATCTAGGTTTGCAAAGATGGTGGATGCAAGGCTGTCAAAGGCAAAAGTACTGAATAGACGGTCTGAATACTTACGTACATGAGATATTTGAGTATTTTATTTTCAGTAAAATTGCACACATTTCAAAAAACGTGCTTTGTCATTATGGGGTATTGTGTGTCGATTGATGGCAAAAAATAATGTCTGTTATAGATTAAGTCTATAGCAGTACAAAATGTGGAGAAATTGAAGAGAAGTGAATACTTTCCAGAGGCGTTGTATATATTTGTCAGTTATTGGTTTTTATATATATAAAATAAGTTAGCGCTAACTGTTCTTTTCATGGAATACTTCTTTTCGACAGGGAGTTGATACTACTGAAGTATTCAACTTTTTTAAACGGTGCCATTTTTGAGGCCCTGGGGCTCTCTAAATGGTAATGTATTTTGTTTTGACCTTCTCAGCTTGAGCCAGAGACCCATTCCCACTGGAGGAGAAGAGAGGGCTGGAGGGAGATCGAGAGGGATGCAGAGCGAGGAAGGGGGTGGAGAAGAAGGAAGAGGGATTGTAGCTAGACAAACTGCTGTAGGGCTCAAGCTTCTGGGGAAGAACAATGCCCATGATGCCCCAGGCCAGTGACACTTGGCCAGAGGCCCAAACAGCAGTGTTTGCGTGTGTCTCTGTGTGACTGCATGAATGCGACAGTTGGTGTGCATGTGAAATAGAGCCAAAGCCCACAGCCATCCCTTGGCATCTCAGCGATGCAGCCACACCTTGCCAGTGGACAAATGTTCATTCAGACCCTACACTGTTTTGGGCACAACTATGTCTATCCCTTCTCTTTCTCTGTCAACCTCACACCACTTTGTCTGTCACCTCCCCCCTTTTCTCTGTCTCCTTTGGTTGCCTCTATTCTCCTCCAGTCAGACATGGAAACCTGTGACAGATCAGCCGAGTGTTTTGCTTCTGTAAGTTTTGGGTGAAGTTCGGGGCGATATGGAAATGAGGCAGTTGGAACACGCCTGCTGTTGTTGTTTGGCTTTTCTTTTTTTCCCCGCTCCGTGCAACGCCAACAGCTACCGAAGCCGACTCCGAATATATCAAAGTTTAAAACGGGTCTTTTATGCTGCTTTTTGTGAAGCGAAGTTTTTAGTGGGGGTTTGTGCATTCTCAAGGGATGGAAAGTTCTGTGTGGGCGTGCGCGCTCCCTAGTGCAACCGCGAATGCGCCTGTGCATTGACGTGCGCATACACACCGGTTGATTCAGGGACAGAGTGACTCATGGCCTCACTGATTGACAGAGAAAAGGAAAGCCTCGATGGATTTCACAATTGAGGCCTGAGTGGAATTCACAACGGGGGGAATCTCACGGAGGTAGTCGACACGAGTGATTCGGCCCGCGCGCGGTACCTAACTCTTATTCAGTGTAAATCTCATACCAGACTCACACCATGACCCACAGCTGAAGCACACACACTCGACACACACATGCACGCCACGACTCTGCTCTCACTGAGTCGACCCCCGCCCTCCGACAACAAACGCCGGTTGGAAAATCAAAGAGAAAGCTCCTGATTAATTTCTAAAAGCAATTTGACGGATGCTTGGCATTGTCATTTGGACCTAAGGCACGCAGTGAGTCTTTGTGCCATTCCTTTCATTTGTTTAGAGGGTTTTCGCCAAATCCTCTGCAGGGATCCTAGCCTGAGAATGACTGCTGGCGCCTCGATGTCATTGATATGCAGTGCGGAAGGGATCGACACATCTGTCGGGGGGGGGGGTTCAGTGATTAGATTGCAGGGTGAGGAGAAGGGGCTTGTTTGTCTGCGCGGTTGGTTGCTGCCGGAGCTCAGTTAACCCTTTTCCGTGTCGGCTCTCTTGGCTTGCAGGCAGACATGCGTTCCAGGGAGTACCTGCGCGTCCGCTTCCCGGCTGCTGCAGACACCTGAGGACAGAGGAGCCCCCCCCCCCCCCGGTGGGTGTTTCAGCAGGCACTTTGTGACACACACAAACACAGCCCAGGCATGTCAATGTACTCATTTGCTGTGGCTCTCAGACAGAACACTACTGCTGTCCCCCACTCAGCCAAGATGCTTCCTCTCACCCTCTCTCTCTCTGTCTCTCTCTCTCTCTCTCTGTCTCTCTCTCTCTCTCTCTGTCTCTCTCTCTGTCTCTCTCTCTCTCTCTCTGTCTCTCTCTCTGTCTGTCTCTCTCTCTCTCTGTCTCTCTATACTTCTCTATACACCAGGCTGCTGATCCCTTAATGTTCTTAGGGGGCCATGCCAGGTCCTGGCGTTATCCCAGGACAGCCTCCCCGCAGGGGGGAGAGGGTGTTTGAGGAGAGCCGATAGGAGGGGTGGATAGAGGTTAGGAGGTAGGACAGAGGGAAGGTGGAGGGGGGTGAGTTGGACAGGGGGCAGCACCTGGACCTTGGGGGAGGGGCTAAGGCAGCCTTCGATCCCAAGATTGTCCTCCGAAAACAACCGTCACTGTCCCCTCTTTTTAGCAGATCATGAAATGCTCACGGTTTCAAGAGTCGTCGGAGAAAGGATGTTGGGGTACCGATCAACATACGGATGCACCCAGAAGCCCGGAACTATCGGACACCTGCACCCTCCAACACCCAAACACCTATTTAAAATGCAGCACATGTCCCGAAAACCCAAAGTCATCCATTGTTGAACTCCTCATCCCCCACCCTCAGCTCTTCCACTGCTTTGATCATCCCATCGACAAAGGGAAAGTGACAGGAAGAGGGTTTTGCAGTGAGCAAGGCCGGGCCTCTGAATTTTTGGGTCTCCAGGCTTAAACACAACTTGCTCCTAACCAGCTCCCCTCCATTCCTAGCTCCTATTACCCCTTGAAACAGCTCTGTAGGTCAACTATATGGGGCCGGTTTTTCTCATTCCATATTTCTGTCGAACTGTCCCCCAGCCCAGAAACACAGCCCCGATACAGATGGTTCTGGAACTTCTCTAATGAGGCTTGGAGTGTGCACGAGTCCCTCTGAAAGTTTGCGGAGCAGCTGTCTCGAAAGTGATGGGGGATGAGAATTTGTAATGTCGTGGATCAGCAGGGTTTTCCTGGAGTGGCACTAAGGAGGTGGTTTGTGTTTTCCTGTTCCATTATTCATCACAGGTGCATTGTGTCTTCTTCAGTTGATCCCATTTCTCCACGAATCAGGGATTGTGGGTAATCTTAAGAGTCAGTGTGGATACGGGTCTCTTTTAGTGGTTTGGCAGAGAACCGCCACACTCTGTCTCTTCACCACAACCATTCCCCGTCACATCTTCTCTCTCTCTCCCCGGGATGCCCAGCGTTAGATGACAGTTCATTCAAGAAACCAGATACCTTCGGAGCTCTTCCGTGAGTCGCAGAGAGCCTCAGCTGAACTACAGGGGAAGACTGTGGCGTCAGTCCCCCAGTTTGCCCCGTGCCCCCCTCAACGCCCACACAGAGATGGGAACAAGCACATCTCTGACCGACCGGAGCTGTACAGACAGAGAGAGCTGGGCAGGATTCTGATGGAGAGAGAGGAGAGGGGGGAGATGAAAGACAGAGCAGCAGGAGACGAGATGAAGGGATCTGTCGGGAGGAGGGGAACAACAGGAAGTCGGGCAGGAGAGATGAGGAGGTGGGGCGAGGGTGAGGCGGAGGACATGAATCGATGCGGACGAGAGAAGCAATGGGCTCTTGAGATGGTTTGAGGTGAGGGAGGTGTGTATGGGTGTTCCTGCATTTAGCCTTTCCCCCTCTGTTCAAACAGCTATATACAGCTGAAGCCAGCGGTTTCTTCTAACCATATGACCCAACAAGGAAATCCTATTGCCCTAGCTGTCATTGGTCAGTAACGCCCAACCTCTTTTACCACCGTGGAAACCTGACCCACAGTCCATAAAGGAACTGGACAGCAGTGACGGACGACGTCTCAGCCAATTATTTATCTCTCTCCTCCTCAATTACCCCGCCCAACACTTGTCCCTAGCCGATAATCATTGGAACAGCAGGCCATCATAGTGAACACTGAATAGAAACTAATAGGAAAAGGGGTTTTTCAATTAGGTTCACGCTGTTTTGTACACTTGGATGACCTTTTCCAAACATCTACAAAATGTCAGGGAAATGTTGTGGAGGCAATTGCCAGGATTCTGCATACAGCGTGTCTGGGGTTGAGTGCAGACACCCCTCAAACGTAGGGAAATGGTTCTGTCCATGACACTTTTTGGTTTGTAATAAAGCACTTTTAGAAGTAAAATAAATCCCTGTTTTTATTATTGTTATTAGTTGCACGATTGCTGTGAATCTGATGAGAACAAAAGGTGAGTGTTCTTTTTTTCTGTTGAAATTTAAGTTGAAAACATGAGGCGGTTTGATCTCAGAATAAGAATACCCTGAAGGATATTCTCATACTCTGTCTCTTTCATCCTTCTTTGATTTCCCCTGTATCTCGCTCTCTCATTCCTTCTCTCTCAATTACATTTTAATTCTACTTAAATGGCTTTTTTGGCATGGGAAACATTTGTTTACATTGCCAAAGCAATTAAAAAATATAAACACGAAATGTTAAAACAAATCTGAAATATTCTTATTGATAGTACACACAGAGATGTTTCCAAAGGATACAGGCATTTCAGATGTGCAGTGTGGTAACAATGTGTAAGTAGTTATGAGCACGAATGGAGAAATATTGTGTTGAATGTGGTTTGTGCTACGCTGGGCCACGAATCTCGCTGTGATTGCACATTGATGCATTTCGCCTAACAGATACCAGAGTTTGTCTCTCTTTTTCCCAATCTCCTTTCATTTCTCCCCTTTCTCTGTCTTTCGTTCTTTCGTTACCCTCCCCCCCGCCACCACACCCTCGTTTGATTCATCCTGTCTCATTCATTTTTTCTGCCGATCCACTTCCCTCAATGCGTCTCTACCCCTCTCTTGCTTGATTCTCTCTTTTACACTCCCTGATTCACTTCCCCCCAGCATACCCCCCCCCC
>JACXGI010008267.1:0-11237 GCA_016801175.1 Esox masquinongy
AAATACTGGGACCCCTCAGACTCCAAATACTGGGACCCCACAGACTTCCACTTCAGGGAGCCCTGAGCCTAACAACACCACCCCAGGCATAGACTCTTCCCCATCGCCTGCCTATTCATCCACCTCCATATCCACAGCAGGTATGCTCCAACATTTTATGTAATTTGTTATAAATGTAGTCGTGTCTGTGTTGAGAAAACTGACTACAATGACGGGTGATGCTTTGCAATGTCACCTTTGTTTTTATTTTAACAGGAACCAGTGGAATATCCACGAGCGGAACTAGTGAGACCCCACTTCCACCTTTTCACACGTCCCCTACAGGTGGAACCACCACCCAGCTAGAATCAGTCATCACCACGTCCCTGCCTCCACCTGTCTCCATAGTCTGTCCTTCCACTCCCTGTCCGTTTGATAGCCTCTGTCTCGATGGAACCTGCCAGTGTGTGTCCGGGACCTATCTGTCACAGGGTCGCTGTCTACCAGGTCAGTGTTTTTTGTTAGTGTCATAATGAAGACCGTGAGTCTGGAAATAAACCTTTATCTATCTTAATTTAAAGTATTTATTTTTTAGCACGTGTGTTCCCTGGACAGCTGCATCTCAACCAGACATTTAATGCTGAAATGAGCAACCGGTCCTCTGAGATATTTATGCAGACAGCAGGCAGGATTTCAGAAGCGGTAGGTCCTTGAGTCACCAAGCCCAGTCGTTAGAGTGTATCTTCCTCCCAGAGTGACGATGAGGGAAAATAATCCTCTCTTATCTGATTTGTAGCTGAGAGGAGCCTTGAAAGAGCAGCCTGGATACATCCGAACTGATGTTGTGCAGCTTAGGTAAGATTCTCTTCTCTGGGACCCGTCAGACTCCAAATACTGGGGATTCCAAACACCAGGTCAAAGTTGTTGTAATAACCAGGACACTTCTGTTCCCTTCTCTGGTTGCCTGGTTTGCACAACGTTTGTGCTTCTACAGACAAGGCAGTGTGATTGCGACGGTGAACAACGTGTTTGAGCCGGGCTCCAACGCCACCCAGAATATGACGGACGCCGCCATAGTGAAAGCCATCGAGGAGTGTGGGACGACCTGTGGGACTGTGCTGGAGAGCGCCACATTCACCCGTGTGTAAAACCACTTCATCCTGTGTAGAAGCAGACAGGGCACTTTGCAACGCTAATAAACTCAGACCGTACCATGTGACCTTCACGATGATAGAAAGATGGGTGCTTTGTTAACCCCAGAAGGAAGTGTGACGTTGAGTAGATAATGATGCAGACCCACTGAATGTATGACACTGGGACGGTCATAGAACCCGCCGCGCATGTTCCCTGACAGGAGTGTGTCTCTGTCTGTTCCCCAGGCATCAACCTGTGTGAACAGATCCCCACGCCCTGCGAGGTCCATTCCACCACGTGTTCCTTCAAGGATGGCTTTTCGACCTGCTTCTGTAAGCCGGGCTACATCAACAGCCTCTACTCAAACAAAAGCTGTACAGGTAAGAGCTGGCGGGTATCAGCGGTATGCTGAGAGCGCCGAAAGGTTATTGAGCAACAGGAGTCTCTGATGAAAGTCTCTGACTGTCTGTATGTGTGCTTGGAATCCTGATTGCTGATTGGTTGATAGCTACGGTGTATGAGACCGTATACCACGGGTATGACACACATCACTTTTTACTGTTTTAATTGCCTTGGTAACCGGTTTGTAAGCGCAATTAGGTATTTTGGGAGTTTCTGGTGTGCTGCCAATATACCACAGCTATACTCGGTGTCCAGGCACTCCACACTTCATCATGCATAAGAACAGCTCTCAGGTGTGGTGCATTAGTCATATACCACACCCCTCATGTCTCTCTGCTTAAATTTATCAATAGTCAATATGTGTATATACACAAATGATACACGAGATACAAGATAAAAGCTTACGCTGTAGCATTAGCAGTAAATACATTCCATTTGATGGAGCGTAAGTAGATACAAACAGAGAGACTGGGGTAGATTCAGTGCAAGGTCAAGTACACTTGGCTGAGCTTCAACGTGAACCAAATGGCAGAGTCACCATTAAAATAATGCATTGGTGTTCATTAAAAAACCTCTGTGTCCCTGATAGAGAGAAGGAACAGGATGAGGCAGAAAGGAGGTCAAGTGTTACGGACTCCATATAACTCTTTATTTGTCGGCCATAGGGTTGTTACCCTGGAAACCAGTTAAAAAATCACGTTAGCTATCAGCTGAGGCAGGGCCTGGATTGGTTTTGTCCATCCGGGCCATTTTTGGAATGGGCAGAACCCCCACACTAGTGAGTTTGTCGGCTCTGCTCCTCGCCGCTACCTGTCAGTCCACACCTGCTGACTTCTTTCCTCAGTGTTAGAGCACCGTCCCGTTCAACAGCGTTGTGCTCATTGTGAGGCTCATTAAACAATGGTAGCGAGCCTCACCCATTCCTGTCTGTGAACAGCACAGAGAACCCAAGCCAGTTCCTCTCTTTAAAACAGTTCCACTGCTGTCTCCACGGAGACCAGACACAACTTATTGTTCTGTGTGTGTGTGTGTATATATATATATATATATATATATATACATATAGTTATCTACTTTTATGGCCGTCCCTCACTGTGTTTCCTCTTTCTCCACAGCCTGTCCCAGTGGTCAAAGGGCAAAAGGAGACATGTGTGTGCCGTGAGTATCTCGTGTTGTTTGCTTGAGCCATGCAAACTTCCCCTTGTCAATATCACCTCTGAATCACAGTTGATGGCCTCTGCCGGGTTACTAGTGCCCCCTTGTGGCCTCGCAGTGTAACGGCAACGGCACTGTGCAGTTACTGTTGCTGGCTAATACACTGCGTGTAATGAGTTCGCTGTTGTCATCCCATTCCAGGTGCTCCTTTGGCTACGCTGGATTCAACTGCACTGACTGTAAGTGGTTGTAAACAGGTCCTGACCCTTGTTGTCGGTGGTGTTTTTATTTCCCAGTGAGCCAGTGTGTTTTGTTTCTCTTTGTAGCGGCTCTGCTAGCAGTGGTGGTGGTCGCCTGTGTGTTGGGCGGGCTCCTACTCCTCCTGGTAGCCCTGTTTGTATACTACTGCTGGTAAGAATACAGAGACCTCTTCTACTCTGCCTCTCCTCCCCTTTTCTCATCTGTGCCTCTCCTATTCCCTCCCCCCTCCTCCCGTCTCATGACCTGACCTCCGTTTGTACTGCCCGTCAGGAGAGGCCACCCCTCGTCTAACCACTGGTCTATGAAGTCTTGGATGCCTTTCCTAGTTCTTTTAGTCCCAGCCCTCCAATGTCTTATCAGTTTTCTCTCCAAATAATACGTATGTTCACTTAGGAGTAGCGGATATTGACCATTTAATACAGGGGGTCAACAAGTAGCCTGTCAATCTACTGACTTTTTTTGGCCCGCTAAATTTTTCGGTGTGAGGAAAGACAAAGATCACAGATTTAGCTAAAAATATATGTTTAAACAATGTCTTCCCAAAGTGTTGCCGTTTATAAAATAAGCAGCGTCACGTGGCTGCGTCTTAAGACATGTCAGCCTTAGCCTAACTACGTGTCTGGCAGGGGGTGTGGGTCGCGGTTGGAGAAGAAGTCTTCGGCAGACTTCAACAGCCCGTACCCAGCCGAGGACTTCCGTGGCTCCTGGTCCAACATACAGGGCATCACCCCGATCCCCCGGGCCAGCACCAACTGGGACCCGGCCCCCATTGAGATGACCGAGGGTGGCAGCACGCACGCCCTGGTTGACAAGAAGCCCCACACCAACGGAGCGGTGAGTCAATCGTGGCCAAGCATGCGTTCCTCCGCCCTTATCTATCCCACTCACCACTACCTAAACATCCAGCTTGGACATTGTCCCAACTTGAAATTGTCCTGTCTGCTTTCCCTCTCCCTGCAGTAACCTTCAAATACTAGCTCAAAGGTTTTCTCTGTCTTGTGCATAGATGACATCAAATTATTTTTATATTTGTTATGTAACTGTTATGCGCCCAGATGTTATGTACCATATCTGTTACTTGATGTGCCATAGCACTTTTTCAAACGTGACTTGGAGGCAAATCAGCCCTGTAATGTAGGTGATTGATTGACCCAATGTTGTGGGTGTAACTTGTTGAAAACAGGCGGAATGCTCTGAGAGGACATTTGACCTGAGCTGGTGCCTGTCTGTACTCTAAACCATATCCTTAACCATAAGTTCAGAGTCAACCAATCACATACATGTTCTGCCTTCAGGCCAAATCTGCCTCCAACACGTGTCTGTGTAACTAACCCCCCCACCACCTGGGCTGTAGTTGTCCTACCGGAAGGTTTAGTGTTTCTATTAGTTAGTTAGATAACTGTGTGCTGCCTCCTCCCTTCCCTGCCTGACCAGTCTGTTGCTTTAGGGGTTCTGCCACTTGCCTAAATGGGAGAAAAAGGTAAGTTTCTATGTCCAGCTACGCTTTGCCTAAACTATTTTTACTAATCACGCCTAATCTCTGCAAACACTAACCTCAGCTGATGATTTTACTCAGCCTGACATGGTGAAGGGAAAGACACATGCACGCTGTGTAATTACTCCGTGAAGCAGTCGGTAGCTTCCAGTGCCTCGCTAATATCTGATTAAGGGATAAAGATCTCCCATTGGGTTGTAATATTTAATAGTATACCAGCAAAAGAAGCATTCACCAATCAGTGTTGTCATCTTAATTTAATGTAAGTCATGTTTTTACGTGGGGCTATGTGTGTGTCTGCGTGTAATTTTGCGCGTGCGCGATCACTGAATGACGTTTTGTTTCTTTGTTTCAGACGGGTTCATATGACATGACCACAGAAAGTCTGAACACGTTCACGGGAAAGAACCCATCTCGCTATTCCTACTTGGTTCAGGGCCATGAAAACCCCTACTTTATACCTGGAGATGAGAAGAGAACCTTATGACATCCACTGTAACTAGGAGACACAGTGGGCCTGTATTCATGAAGTGTCTCAGCGTGGAAGTACTGATCTAGGATCTGTTTACCCTTTTTCAATCGTTGTGAGTGAAGGGCAAGCCTGGTCCCAGATCATTACTCCTCTGAGAGGATTTGCCAGTAATTAAGGTATTTGAGTTGAGAGAAAGAAGGCTACAGGCAAAAGCTCAAATTGAGAAGTCACACTGAGAATCTCTGGGTATACATACATTCTGTCACCGTCTCTGTTCTTAACTGTGTTCACCTTACCTGTGTTTATTTTAATCATGATGTTAGAGTACATGCCAGCAACGTCAGCAGAACCGGGCTTTCAGGGCTCTCGCCCCAGACATTTCTTTGCCCAGCTCTTAGTTTTTTTTTCTGGAGTGGTATTTGCTGAGCTCGGAAGGTTTCGCCAAACATAAATGGTGTCGATTATGATCGTCACCATGATTTTTGAGTGTCTTGAAAGTCTGGTGACTGAAATCTGCGCTAAACTGTACCTTTAATCATGAAGTCAGAGTGAAACTTGCCCTATAATGTAGGTGTTTATTTTATACATTCCATAACTTCAGTGCTTCATGGCGCAAGGACTTGACTATTTTTAAATATGTCTGTCTGAAATCAAGTCTCAAAATTAGCTTTAGGATTCAGAAAAATCAGAGTTCAAACCTTCAATGACTTTATTACGTTCCAATGAATTTACTGACCTCACCAAAGAGGATGTTTTGTTCTGGTTATAACCTTAATCCTAATCAGCAACATAGAAAGTAATTATGAACAATGACTTTTTTTTATATATTTCTATATTTTATTTGTTCGTCCGTTATTGAATGCAGAGTGAGCTAAGACAAACTTATCATAACCAGAAGGTGTCGCCATTGTTCAGGTTCAAGCTTTCCCTGTTCCATTTGCTACAGCAGGTTTGCCCATCCCTGATCTTGGAGATCCATGCTGTAGGTAGTTTTGCTTCAGTATATGTTGTCAAAGAGATTACTTATATGTTAACTTGAAGATCAATTTGTCGTTATCCACTGTGTTGTGTCTGCTCTCACAATCATCACTCTCCTTTTGTTCTGATTCATCCCTTTTTGATTGCACTAAATTACATTTTGTGTTTTTACTGCATGTGATTTCTTTGAGTGAGATGTAATCCTGGACACTTTTTGACTGAGATACAATGTTTTTTTTCTGGATTGTTCCTTTAGGATTGATTATGTCATGAGGGGAACTGTGTGAATGGTTCAAGGGGCTGGCTCCCTGACTCAGGGGTTTATAAAGGGAAATATTGTGTAACTCTGCTGTCTATTAGTCTGGTCTGGAGCTGGGTGGGACATTGCCATTTAATGTAGTCAAGTGGGTGGGACATCCAACGTCATCATTCCCGATTACCCTGTTTGACATGATTCCAGCCAATGATGTCCTAACTGGTAGACTGCATCAGAATGGCAGAAGCCTACAACGGGCATTGTCCACGCTAAAACTGTTTTTGGCACTGAGACCTGTAACCTTCTCTAGCATTACCAGAATCTACGGTCACATTCACCTGCTCAGAAGTCACACACATCAACTAGTAGCTACGTGTCACGTCATCGACTGTGTAAGTAGCTGCTTCTGAGCCAAGGAACGCGCCTTCGCCTGACTGTGGAGTAGAAGTAGATCCCCCATTGAAGTTGTCTGCATCTGCAACCGTGCCTGTTTCAATTCAACCCCTTGGAAAAAACAGAAAATATTATGCAAAAACGCTCATTACCAGGCTTTTGTCTTGGATGTGCCAATTTCCAGTGTCTGTACGAGTCTTCTGTGTGTTAGTGTGAGCGTGTGAAACAGCGCACTGTTTTCTAAATGTGTACATATAATTGTTTTTTTAAATTAACTGTCTTTCTGCAGAGAAGGAAGGTTGATGAAAATAAATACATTATTTTAACCACACATGACTAATATTACGCGCAAATGCTATAAAAAATACTCATTTGTTAATGTCTCAGAACAACATCCACCCAATATGAATACATTATGGAGACATTATGGTGAGGTTATGGAAACATTATGGTGAGGTTATGGAGACATTATGGTGAGGTTATGGAGACATTATGGTGAGGTTATGGAGACATTATGGAGAGGTTATGGAGACATTATGGTGAGGTTAGGGAGACATTATGGAAAGATTATGGAGACATTATGGTGAGGTTATGGAGACATTATGGTGAGATTATGGAGAGGTTATGGAGATGTTATGGAGAGGTTATTGAGACATTATGGAGATGTTATGGAGAGTTTATCGAGACATTATGGAGACGTTATGAAGAGGTTATGGTGACATTATGGAGACGTTATGGAGAGGTTATAAAGACATTATGGGGAGGTTATGGAGACGTTATGGAGAAATTATGAAGATGTTATGGAGAGGAACACAGGGTCAGTAACCATGCAGAGTTATTGGAGCCACATACCTACTATGCTAACAAAAAATCAAGTCTGAGGATGTTACAAAATTCTACAATGTCTGACTTTACATGTAGAGACAGTTCTATTTTAGTGCTGATAATCCACAGTAAAGCAATGTTTACCAACAGGCTTTATCCAATATGTATGCAGTTGGAATAGGCCAACTTGATGGTTGAAATACATCACTAATTTCATCAGAGGTACACCCGACCCGCCTTGGAAAGAGTTATAATAAAGAGAATTAATATGGCAATTTCAATTAATCTAAAGTCACTTTACATTTGCAGAAAAAACAACAGATGTGCTTATATTGAGTAAACACATTTGGAGTGAGACAATTCCCCTAGATCTAAATTCAGAGTATGTAGCAACTAAGGGAAACGTGGACAATGACTAGGGGATAGGTAGAGAAGGGATATGTAGACAATGACTAGGGGATATGTAGATGAGGGATATGTAGACAATGACTAGGGGATAGGTAGAGAAGGGATATGTAGAGACCTACTAAGGAACTACAATTGTTTTTCAAGGATCAAGTGATTCCCTGAAACCTGAGTAGAGCAACAGGCTGTGTGGATATTCTCAGTTTTTGGTTCTCTACAATTGTTGTTTGTTCATTATATTGTTTGCATTTAGACTCAAACTTGCAGATGCTACCTAGCAACATGTATGTTACTAAACAAAACACATTCCCCACTTAAACCGGATTGGGTTGCCACAGTATTCCCAGTGTTAATGTGACCCCTATCATCATAGTCAAATTATTGTTGAAGTTTTTCAGGCGGCCGTCCACCATCACACCGGCTGTAGCATGTTGGCTCGGTCCCAATTAGCACCCTGTGTCCTACATTATGATCTACTTCTGCCTGACACCCATTGGATACAGAGTGCCACTTAGGACACAGCCCTCATCACCAAAGTGTGCCTGCTGAGGGAGGGACGCTAGGAAGGTTTGGCCTGCTGAGGGAATGTACTTGTAGGAACGTATGTAGAAATATGCTGTTAAAGGCAGATTCAGACTACTGTTAATAAACCTGTCTACTGGAGGTGTCCGTCTGGGGCAGTGGAAAAATGCCCACGAGGGGACACTGAGACGCTGAGGGGCCAAGATCAGGAGACTGGGCTATTACTCTCGGTCTGTGTGCAGTTGGCTGTTTGTGTGTGTACTTGGAGCCGAACATGAAACAAGACACCAGACCTGGTCCACCGTAGCCCAGACAGACCAATCCCAGTTCATAGACTCATCCAGCTGATCGATGGATTGCGCCTGCCTCATCCAGATAACCTGACCTTCTGGAACACGGAGAAAGGAGACTCAATCCAATAACCACTGAGCTAAGAGCCACCCAAGCACGCCGGTTATCCTTAGGAACTCCCCTCTTCTCTGAAAGGCAAACTGTAGCTCCCTCCTGTTTGCTGTGGAACAATTTCGTTTAATCACGCCTACGGAGTGAAATCAAGCCCACGGAGTGACATCACACTGTGGTCTTTCAGTTTTTCACACCATCACTGTCCTTGGACGGAGACTTCCTGAAAAAAAATCACTGGGAAATTTTTCCGTTAGTGATCACAGCTGAATCAGTCCCATGGTACCCTAGTAACCTCCCGATTGCTTCAAAGTGCACGTAACAATATACATATGAGAACGAATACCATGGTTATGACATTGCATAGATTTGTTCTAATTGTGTTAGTAACTGTCTAAGAGCTGTATCCAGACACCCGATGAAGCGTCCTGTCTATGAACAGCTCTTAGCCATGGTACACTATATGGCCAAACTCACTACTAATTAGTGAGTTCAGGTGTTTCAGCCAATCCCGTTGCTCAAAGGTGCATAAAATCACATAGCAATGAAATCTCCATAGACAAACTTAGGCAGTACAATGGGTTGTACATAAGAGCTCAGTGACGTTAAACGTGGCACTGTCATAGGATGCCACCTTTGCCACAATTTTGTGAAATTTCTGCCCTACTTGTTCTGCCCCGGTCAACTGAAGCGTCTAGGAGCAACAACAGCCCAGCCACGAAGTGGTAGACCAAGCTGTTACGAATGGTGTAGTGGGGGAGAGGAAGGAACCAGGCGCAGGCAGTGTGGCAGTCGATGTATTGAAATTTAATAGAAAAGAAACACTGAGCGCTTCACACAAACAAAATGAAAAACAAAGGTACTAACAAACAGAAACTACTCACCACGTACAATGAACAAACGTAGACGAGAAACAATGAGCAACAAATGAGGGGAGCAGAGGAGAAACATTTAAACACATACTGATGATCTGATTGGGACCTGGTGTGAGTGACAATTGGAGACAAGACAAATGAAGGAGTCCGCGGTGAGTTCGTGATCATTCGGAAACCGGGAAACACGGGAGATGACGGAGCTGTCCGTCACCTCACCGTCACACAAGCAAATTCACAGAGCCAGGCCGCCAAGTGCTGAAGCTCGTAGCGTGTAAAAATTGCTTTCGATCTGTTGCAAATGGGCCAACTCCATATTAAAGGCTATGGTTTTGGAATGGGATATCCAACAAGTTCACATAGGTGTGATGGTTGGGTATCCACATAATTGCTTTACTATATGACTTGCCTAATTGCTTTACTATGCTCTTGCAAAGGTTTAGAAGCAATATTACTTACAGGGATTAGAAAAGTAATTTAAGTTGTCATGACTATTGGAAGAGATTTGTGTTTTGGTATGGTGAGATATTAGAATGCTTTTCTGTGTTGTTAGTGGTAGTGGAGGCTAGTAAAATGCATCAGCCGGAGCCCAGATAGGTCAAGCTGCTGACTAACGTAGAACTATCAGTAGGATTTCAAATAAAGAAAATAACAGTTGCTGTTTGATCGATTAATCACTGCAAGTTTTATCCCGGCATGCAACTGTTCTTTTTAGCAGTGGTAGCACAGAGACACCACTAACAGCTGCATGGGAGAGGTGAGATCGAGTTCTAATGTACAGGAGGAGGATGTAGACTTTTGCTGTATATGATGATGGATGTAGAGAAAGTAAAATGCGAAAACTACATCTCCTCTTAATCACCATGAGTCAGGCATGGCTAAACGTGATATTAAACGATTTTATCCAGTCTGCCACTGTCACTCCCCCTCTTATACCGTAGTTTCACGCAACTGTTTTATAGCTTTTCAAGGTTAGGATCTCTCCTTCTGTCTCATTCTTGTACATCTCTACCTCTTTTTTCCCTCCCTCTCGCGCTCCCTCCTCTTCTCTGTGGAGTGCACACAGGCTGCAGGCTGGCTGTAATTCATTTAGATTAATGTATCCTAACCCTGCACAACCGCAGCTCTAAACACATTAAACATTTCCCAGTAATCTTGGATCCTGGCTGGCAGCTGGCTAATCCTCCAACGGCCTCCTCAGCCAGACACCCAGACACCACGCCGATGGATGTGTGCCTTCATGTTACTCATTCAGTCGTCTGTCCCTCAAACCTTTCAATCAACCATGTGACAATCCGTTCATCCAACCGATTGTTGATGATTATTACTTGTGGATGACTGCACTCATTGGTCCAGGCTCCCTTCACCTTATCCTGAGTGCCCTAACCCTAACTCAGCCCGCCCCTTCCCATGTCCCCCCATGTGTAGAAGTGAATTTATGCTTGTTATATTTAGTTTACAACAGAACATCTGTTTATCCGTACACAGGAAGTCACGTTCAGTCAAAGCGCGACAGTAATTAACCAATGGGCTTACATTACTGTGTTGTGTATTCTGTCCTACAATGTCTATAAAGTTGAAGACGACCGGAAGATTCTTTGAGATTGAGTTGTTTGTAAGGCCGCGTAACAATAGATTATCGAATGCTGCAATGAATGATTGAATTACCCTCTCCCTTGACGACCG
>JACXGI010008267.1:23926-34406 GCA_016801175.1 Esox masquinongy
CTCCAGGGTGCGGTTATCCCTATTGCTTGTACACTTTTTTCTACCACATCTTTTCCTTCCCTTCGCCTCTCTATTAATGTGCTTGGACACAGAGCTCTGTGAACAGCCAGCCTCTTTAGCAATGACCTTTTGTGTCTTGCCCTCCTTTTGCAAGGTATCAATGGTCGTCTTTTGGACAGCTGTCAAGTCAGCAGTCTTCTCCATGATTGTGTAGCCTACAGAACTAGACTGAGAGACCATTTAAAGGCCTTTGCAGGTGTTTTGAGTTAATTAGCTGATTAGAGTGTGGCACCAGGTGTCTTCAATATTGAACCTTTTCACAATATTCTAATTTTCTGAGATGCTGAATTTGGGGTTTTCCTTAGTTGTCAGTTATAATCATCAAAATTAAAAGGAATAAACACTTGAAATATATCAGTCTCTGTGGAATGAATGTATACATTAGACAAGTTTCACTTTTTGAATGGAATTACTGAAATAAATCAACTTTTTTGATGATATTCTAATTATATGACCAGCACCTGTATATGTTATTGAGATTACACATCTATTTTCCCCCAAAAAATCTGGCCAAAATAGTAATATACAGCTTCGAAACAAATTATAACTTCCAGCTTATACGTAAAGTAAGATGAATTAATACTAAGGTGTGTTAATGTGAAGGTGTGCTAATGCTAAGATGTATTAACACTAAGTTGTACTAATACTGAGGTGTATTAATACTAAGGTGTATTAATATTAAAGTGTACTCATACTAAAGTGAGTTAATGCAAACGTGTGCTAATGCTAAGATGTTTTAATACTAACCTGGTCTAATACTAAAGTGTATTAATCCTAAAGTGCACTAATACTAAGCTGTGCTAATATTAAGGTGTATTAATACTAAGGTGTACTAATACTGGTTTATTGGCTGTCCAACCTAGTTATATTAGGTTCAATGCACTGTAAGTGATTATGGATAAGAGTGTCTGGTAATGACGCAACAAAATCTGTGGGTTGTCTTTTTGTTCAGATTTATTAAGCATTCACATCCTGTCCACATTAATCTTAGTACAATTGTGCTCATAAGTTTGCATACCCTGGCAGATATCGTGAAACTTAGGCATTGATTTAGTAAATATGACTGATCATGCAAAAAACTGTCTTTTATTTTAGGATAGTGGTCATATGAAGCCATTCATTATCACATAGTTGTTTGGCTCCTTCTTAAATCATTATGATGACAGAAATCACCCAAATGGCCCTGCTCAAAAGTTTACATACCTTTGAATGTTTGGCCTTGTTACAGAAACACAAGGTGACACACACAGGTGATAATTGTAATTAAAGGTGAATTTCCCACACCTGTGTCTTTTTAAATTGCTATTAGTGTCTGTGTATAAATAGTCAATGAGTTTGTTAGCTCTCACGTGGATGCACTGAGCAGGCTAGATACTGAGCCATGGGGAGCAGAAAAGAACTGTCAAAAGACCTGCGTAACAAGGTAATGGAACTTTATAAAGATGGAAAAGGTTATAAAAAGATATCCAAAGCCTTGCAAATGCCAGTCAGTACTGTTCAATCACTTATTAAGAAGTGGTAAATTCGGGGATCTCTTGATACCAAGCCAAGGTTAGGTAGACCAAGAAAGATTTCAGTCAAAACTGCCAGAAGAATAGTTCGGCATAGAAAGAAAAATCCAACCTAAGGAGAAATATAGGCTGCTCTGGAAAAAGACGGTGTGGTTGTTTCAAGAAGCACAATACGACAATACTTGAACAAAAATGAGCTGCATGGTTGAGTTGCCAGAAAGAAACCTTTACTGCGCCAATGCCACAAAAAAGCCTGGTTACAATATGCCCGACAACACCTTGACACGCCTCACAGCTTGTGGCACACTGTAATTTGGAGTGACAAGACCAAAATAGAGCTTTATGGTCATAACCATAAGCGCTATGTTTGGAGTGGGGTCAACAAGGCCTATAGTGAACAGATCATCCCTACTGTGAAGCATGGTGGGGCTCACTGATGTTTTGGGGGTGTGTGAGCTCTAAAGGCACGGGGAATCTTGTGAAAATTGATGGCAAGATGAATGCAGCATGTTATCAGAAAATACTGACAGACAATTTGCATTCTTCTGCACGAAAGCTACGCATGGGACACTCTTGGGCTTTCCAGCACAACAATGACCCTATGCACAAGGCCAAGTTGACTCTCCAGTGGTTAAAGCAGAAAAAGGTGAAGGTTCTGGAGTGGCCATCACAGTCTCCTGACCTTAATATCATCGAGCCACTCTGGGGAGATCTCAAACGTGCGGTTCATGCAAGACGACCAAAGACTTTGCATGACCTGGAGGCATTTTGCCAAGACAAATGGGCAGCTATACCACCTGCACGAACTCGGGGCCTCACAGACAACAATTACAAAAGACTGCACGCTGTCATTGATGCTAATGGGGGCAATACACAGTATTAAGAACTAAGGGTATGCAGACTTTTGAACAGGGGTCAGATCATTTTTTTCTTTGTTACCATGTTTTGTTTTATGATTGTGCCATTCTGTTGTGACGTACAGTTGAATGTGAATCCCATAAGAAATAAAAGATGTGTTTTGCCTGCTCACTCATGTTTTCTTTACAAATGGTACGTATATTACCAATTCTCCGAGGGTATGCAAACCTTTGAGCACAACTGTATCTGGACATCACAAAATGAGAAACTTGAATGAATTTGACCTATTTCTGCTCCCTACCCATTTATTCTGCCAACCATGGTAGGATATAGACACAGACAATAGAACATAGACATAGGATATAGACACAGACATAAGATATAGACACATGCATAGGATATGGATATAGACATAGGATATAGACATAGACATGAGATATAGACACATGCATAGGATATGGATATAGACATAGACATAAGATATAGACACATGCATAGGATATGGACATAGACATAGGATATAGACATAGACATAGGATATAGACATAGATACAGACATATGATATAGACACAGACATAAGATATAAACACATACATAGGATATGGATATAGACATAGGATATAGACATAGACATAGGATATAGACGCATACATAGGACATAGATATAGACATAGACATAGGATGTAGACACAGACATGGGATATAGATATAGACAGACATAGGATATAGACACAGACATAGGACATAGACACAGACATAGGATATAGACATAGGATATAGACATAGGATGTAGACATAGACATGAGATATAGATATAGACATAGAATATAGACACAGACAACAGGTTACATGTTAGAGAATGACCATGCTGTGTAGTTGTCATGCTGGGTTTGGTTACAAGGTGGCCTTTAGTTTACATAATACATTTTGTTGTGTTTCCAAGAAAGTCATCCTGCTATGCTTTTTCAAGACCGTACATGTGGCTTCAGTTAGTTTGTTTCCTCCTTTCATTCTGGTGTATTTGAAGAAATCATGCGTTCATACCTTTTGTTTTGCCTTCAGCTTGTTAGTGAAAGCGTTCTACCCTACGTGTTGCGATCCGGGAATAGAGGGCTGCATTCTCACAAGAACTACAAAACAAGAATCGCCTCCCCCGTCCTTTCCTCCGCTCTTCATTTTCCCCTCTGCTGTAATTACGAGGGATGTCAGCGGGGGGGTTGGATCTGAAACACACCTTACCTGATAGGAGAATACATTCTTACAAAACCGCGCTTGTACAGTGCTGTAGCTATATCTGCGTTCAGCAGGAAGTCCTTTCCCCCTCACTAGTTATTGTACCAGTGTTCAGCAGGAAGTCCTCTCCCCCTCATTAGTTATTGTGCCAGTGTTCAGCAGGAAGTCCTCTCCCCCTCATTAGTTATTGTGCCAGTGTTCAGCAGGAAGTCCTCTCCCCCTTACTAGTTATTTTGCCAGTGTTCAGCAGGAAGCCCTCTCCCCCTCACTAGTTATTGTACCAGTGTTCAGCAGGAAGTCCTCTCCCCCTCACTAGTTATTGTACCAGTGTTCAACAGGAAGTCCTCTCCCCCTCGCTAGTTATTGTGCCAGTGTTCAACAGGAAGCCCTTTCCCCCTCGCTAGTTATTGTGCCAGTGTTCAACAGGAAGCCCTTTCCCCCTTGCTAGTTATTGTGCCAGTGTTCAACAGGAAGTCCTCTCCCCCTCGTTAGTTATTGTGCCAGTGTTCAACAGGAAGCCCTTTCCCCCTTGCTAGTTATTGTGCCAGTGTTCAACAGGAAGTCCTCTCCCCCTCGTTAGTTATTGTGCCAGTGTTCAACAGGAAGCCCTCTCCCCCTCACTAGTAATTGTACCAGTGTTCAGCAGGAAGTCCTCTCCCCCTCACTAGTTATTGTACCAGTGTTCAACAGGAAGTCCTTTCCCCCTCACTAGTTATTGTGCATGCAGAGCTTAATGCGGCTCTTCCATATGAAGCAGCAAATACATCAACCAGAGTACTATATAAGTGTCTATAGGAAAGAAGCTCCACTTCAGCCTGACAATATGTTGAAGTTGGCCACATGGACACTCGGCTCTTTCAGGAGAGTCCAGAGGGCAGTGTGTTGTGTTCCAACCCTTGCTCTTTGTTATCTTTGGTTTGATGTGAGTTTCGATCAACACCCACGCAGGTGGATGATTCTTGTTTGTATACACATCATCCGTCTTTCATAACAGTTTGTTAATGTAAACATTAACAAACATAACAGTTTGTTAATGTTTGCTGTTTTTCCAAATTCTTTGAGGATCAGTGTGATCTGTGGGTAACACAGGCCCCTCCAGAATTATTGGGACAATGTAATCAGACAGTTGCTGTTAGCTTAAGGTACTGACTCTGAACATTTATTAAAGGGGTTTTGTGTACAAAGTGGTGTCACCGTTTATGAATGATAACACTTTTTATACATAGTCCTTATATTTCAGAGCACCAGAAGTATTGGGACAGATTAGTGATGTGTTTTCCCATTCTAAACCTCCTGCCCTGAGGAACGAAATCTCGATTTATTGCCAATATTAATTGCTGACTTAGAAATTTTGGATTTTCCCCTAACATGGCTTTTAATTAATTTGTGCATGAAAATCTCATGCCAAATTGCTAAAAAAATTTGAATATCACGACAAGATGTTTGCTTTGTTTATTCTTCAATTAGGCTATACAGGGTGAATCCATGGTCTGTCGTTCTTTGTTAAGAAGCTAACATGACATTTACTCAGGATATGGTTTTAACAGTTCTGTAGATGTTTGTCTCAGTTATTGTGTATTGGATTGATCAGACCTTGGTTGCAAATATTAGGAAGATGCAAGAGCTGAGGGAAATGCACTGACACTATGACTCCCACAGGCTAGAATACACTGACACTTTTAGTCACAGTCTACAAAACACTAACACTGACTCCAACAGGCTTCAAAATAGTGATACTGGGCTCCCACAGACTTCAACACAGTGACATTGTGACTCCCACAGGCTTCAACACAGTGACACTGTGACTCCCACAGGCTACGATATGCTGACACTATGACTCCCACAGTCTACAATATACTGACACTATGACTCCTATAGTCTACAATATACTGACACTATGACTTCCACAGTCTATAATATACTGACACAATGACTCCCACAGTCTACAGTATACTGACACTATGACTCCTATTGTCTACAATATACTGACACTTTGACTCCCACAGTCTATAATATACTGCCACTATGACTCCCACAGGCTACAACATACTAACACTGTGACTCCCACAGGCTACGATATAGTGACACTATGACTCCCACAGGCTACGATATACTGACACTATGACTCCCACAGGCTAAAATACACTGACACTTTTAGTCACAGTCTATAAAACACTAACACTGACTCACACAGGCTTCAACACAATGACACTATGACTCCCACAGACTACGATATACTGACACTATGACTCCCACAGGCTAAAATACACTGACACTTTTAGTCACAGTCTACAAAACACTAACACTGACTCCCACAGGCTTCAAAACAGTGACACTATGACTCCCACAGACTATGATATACTGACACTATGACTCCCACAGGCTAAAATACACTGACACTTTTAGTCACAGTCTACAAAACACTAACACTGACTCCCACAGGCTTCAACACAGTGACACTGTGACTCCCACAGGCTACGATATACTGACACTATGAGTCCTATAGTCTGCAATATACTGACACTATGATTCCCACGGTCTACAATATACTGACACTATGACTCCCACAGTCTACAATATACTGACACTATGACTCCCACAGTCTACAATATACTGACACTATGACTCCCACAGTCTACAATATACTGACACTATGACTCCCACAGTCTACAATATACTGTCACTGCCAGAGTGCCGTTTGGGACATGCAGTAGATTATGAGGCTGCAGGGTGTGGAGTGACTGTCTGGGGTTTAAACGCCACAGGTCCTGCCCCTGCAGATCAGGGATGGGGAGTATAAAGAGGAGTGACAGGGGTATTGATCCACAGGCCTGGTGTGAGGTTGCTCTCTGTCCATTACGTTAAGACCTTTTCAGACAGCCGGGGGAAAGCGCTGCGGTCCCAGCTCAGTACACTGAATTTGCCAGCAAGATAGTCCTCTTGTTGCAGACTGTGCCGTGACGTATCATCCTGCAGGCAACATCTGCTGGTCAACAGCAACAGCCCTGTTTCAGAAATAAAACACATTTCTATTTCCAGAACCTCGCTTGAGTCTGGCTGAGCGGCCATCTCTCCCACAACCAACACTGTCACACTGCCTTGCACCTCACTACATCAGCTTCGAAAATGAATGGGGCACCCCTTAACCTATCCCTGGGTTACCACATCATATCCCTGGGTTACCACACCATATCCCTGGGTTACCACACCATATCCCTGGGTTACCTCAACCTGTCCCTAGGTTACCTCAACATACCCCTGGGTTACCACACCATATCCCTGGGTTACCTCACCATATCCCTGGGTTACCTCACCATATCCCTGGGTTACCACACCATATCCCTGGGTTACCACACCGTATCCCTGGGTTACCTCAACCTGTCCCTAGGTTACCTCAGCATACCCCTGGGTTACCACGCCATATCCCTGGGTTACCTCACCATATCCCTGGGTTACCTCACCATATCCCTGGGTTACCACACCATATCCC
This sequence comes from Esox masquinongy, assembly GCA_016801175.1. Taxonomy (NCBI): domain Eukaryota; kingdom Metazoa; phylum Chordata; class Actinopteri; order Esociformes; family Esocidae; genus Esox; species Esox masquinongy. The sequence continues at coordinate 31,080 of JACXGI010008267.1, forward strand.
TGGGTTACCGCTTGAGGAGCAGATGCAAACAGATTGGGACTAGATTTTTTGTGACTACTCAGAATTCCTGTATCTGAGAAGAAAGGCCACAATAGGCTTTATCACTGTTAAGCATTTGTGATTTTTAGGAAGGAAACTTTTTGGTTTTGAAAATATATTTTTTTAAATCCAGGACACACATTGTAAGTCTCCTGGCCAACAGACTAGCCAGCTCCATGTGCACTCATTGTTGGTTGGACCGGCCGTTTAAAAGAGTATATTGCTGTACTCCCACGACCCAACAGGAAACATGAGTTTTATTGATGTGATTGTCAGTGACAATGGGCATGGTGCTTACAGCATGAGTAGTGTCCGGATTGAGAGTGGATCACATTACAGTACCTTACATCTCTACAGTATCTTGTTAACACACAGAAACACACGCACACAGATCGAGGTGAGGCCTTGGCTGGTTAATGCACAAGATGTCTAATCTGCAGGCGAGAAGCTGTGTGCGGATGGCATGATATACTGGCCTCATTAACCACACTCCAGATCAAAGCACATCTGCTACACACACACACACACACACACACACACACACACACACACACACACACACACACACACACACATACACCATGCAGTACTTTTAGGTTTACCTAAAACTGTCGGTAATGCCCCTTAATCACTCCTCGCCCACTGACATCTTCGTTATGAACAACAAATTGTGAAAGAAGAGGACACGTAAAGGAACTATGTGAATAATAGTCCATAATAGTCCATTTTCTTTTATCTTGGCCAGGCCTTCTTGCTGACCCATGAAAGAAGCCATGCCGGTCCTCTCCGCAGGCACAGGTGAGAGGAAAAACCTCAGCTGCTGCTGCCTTTCTGCATCAAACATACAGTGTCTTAATCTGATCAACCTATTTAAGAAGAACTTTCCTTCACAGCATATTTCACATTTGTTGTGTATTATAGTGACCAGCTTATGTTTTTAAGTTTGTGATTTTCAGTTAGACATTTTCTACTTTATCTTACAAAAAATGAATCTGCAGGATGTATCAACTCGTAAAAAAACAAATCCAGTTATTCTAGTCAACACGGTAATTCACGTTTCCTGTTGCTATTACCTTCCTGCTGTAGACAACTGTTTCAATTTAAGATCCTGCAGAATCTCAGGTTTTCTCCGTCCCTTCTGAGGACGTGAAACAAAGGCCCGGTTCTCCCTTCCCTCCTCTATGCAGGCCTGCACGAGACTCTGGCTCTGCTGACATCCCAGCTGCGGCCGGATGCCAATCACAAGGAGGACATGGTCTTCCTCAAAGACATCTTCAGTGAGAAGAGCCTCGGCTACCTCATGAAGGTGCAGATGAGACCAAGTTGAGGATAGGGGTTCATGTGTGCCTCACTTTAATTAGAAACTTTGGCAATGCAGTATACTGTAAGTGTGTGAGGCATATGGCCGATATACCACGGCTACGAGCTGTTCTTAGGTTTATTGTGTGTTTGTATGTATATTTCATTATCACTAGCATGGTGTGTGAGCTCTCTGCCCTCTCTTTCGATTGGCTGTTGCAGATCCACGAGAAGCTGAGGCAGTACGAGCGCCAGAGTCCCACCCCCGTCCTTCACAGCGCGGCTTCACTGGCCGAGGATGTAAGTTCAACAGCGCCTCACGCAAGCGTGCACACTGCCAGGGTGCAAAGTTCACATCCAATGAAGTCGGTCCAGGTGTGTTAGTTGAGACGGAAGGAGGAGCAAGCCGAGAGGAGCCGTGGAGTGACAGTATGGAAATGAGTCGTGGCCTGAGAGTGCTGACTCATCCAAACACTAATGAGACTCCACATCCTGCCTCACCTCACTCTCCTCATGCCAGTTAGGAAGAGGGAAAGTGCTGACACCATGGCTCCTGGCTATGTATTCTCTTCTGTGTGTATGTGTGTATTCGTGTGTGTGTGTGTGTGTTTGTGTGAAGTTACGTGTGTGTATTGATTTTGTTGATTGCTGCTTTAGGCGACACCTGTGCAATTCTACACTGTTAAATTTCTGTATGTTTCTCTGATTTCTACATAACAATATGCTATACCATTGCTTAAGTCCCATGTTGTAACACCAAGGTCATGGGTTTGATCCCCACGGGAGGGGGGGGTGGTACAGTGTGAAACTGTCTGCACTGACTTGTTGCTCTGGACAACACTGCGTGATAAATGCCTAAAATGTATAAAATGTACATGTCCCAAGCTGACACTGCTGGATACACAGGTTCAGAGGTCATTGTGTGACCAGCTGCTGCGTTTGGTTTGGCAGGTTGCAGAGGAGCTGCAGAGTGGACCAATGAGTGTTGAGGAGAAGGAGCTCCTACAGCTGTTGACGTCACCTCATCTAAAGGTAAACAAATCACTCAATGAAAGTGGTTTTAATGAAGCTCTCTTTAAAACAGCAGCTGTCACAAAACGATTAGACAGATATCCAGGCTGAAGAGCACAACAAGGGAAGGAACCTTGAATGAAACCTAGACGGGAACTTGGCTCTGAGGAGCGGTCAGTCCTCTATTGGACTCATAAAGGCAAAGACACAGAGAGTGTTCCAAGTGACTCCGTTTTATTGGATATCTGTGTGTTAACCTCACGACTGGAAGCACTTCTTGAACAAAGACACAAATCTTCCTCCGCGATATCCCATCAGGCAGTTCTGTCAGTTCATGACACAGTGGCCCAGAAGAACTTTGACCCTGTGCTTCCCCCGCTGCCTGACGACTTTGAGGATGAGCTGGAGGAGGAGTCCGTAAAGATCGTCAGATTGGTGAAGAACAAGGAGCCACTGGTGAGTCCCAGTGACAACACGGAGTGTTGGCGGACTAAAATAATCTTGCAGCAACAAGGTTTTGAACTTGTAGTTTTGATTGGAGGTGGCTAAAATTTGTTTACATGAAACAGTCAACACCTGTTACTATCACAGTGTGTTTGTATGTATTCAGTGAATTTACGTCGATCATGAAGCTCATTTGCATTTTGCTGTGGTGGACTGATGACATGAAATGGTGATAAAGGATGAAAAGTTTATGGATGCAGAAAGTTTCTGACCTTGCTGTATTCCAGGGGGCCACTATCAGACGGGATGAGTCCACAGGGTCGGTGATCGTGGCCCGCATCATGAGGGGCGGGGCTGCAGACCGAAGTGGTGAGTGATTCCTCTCATTTCTCTTTGTGTCTGATTCAAACCCACTCTGATTCATCCTGCTTCCTTGTGTCTCATCCAACCCAACTCTGATTCATCCTGCATCCTTGTGTCTGATCCAAACCCATTCTGATTCATCCTGTCTCCTTGTGTCTGATTCATACCCAC
>JACXGI010008268.1:0-34162 GCA_016801175.1 Esox masquinongy
TCCATTTGCGAATAATCGCACCAACTGTTGTCACCTTCTCACCAAGCTGCTTGGCGATGGTCTTGTAGCCCATTCCAGCCTTGTGTAGGTCTACAATCTTGTCCCTGACATCCTTGGACAGCTCTTTGGTCTTGGCCATGGTGGAGAGTTTGGAATCTGATTGATTGATTGCTTCTGTGGACAGGTGTCTTTTATACAGATAACAAGATGAGATTAGGAGCACTCCCTTTAAAAGTGTGCTCCAAATCTCAGCTCGTTACCTGTATAAAAGACACCTGGGAGCCAAAAATCTTTCTGATTGAGAGGGGATCAAATACTTATTTCACTCATTAAAATGCAAATCATTTTATAACATTTTTGACATGTGTTTTTCTGGATTTTTTTGTTGTTATTCTGTCTCTCACTGTTCAAATAAACCTACCATTAAAATTATAGACTAATCATTTCTTTGTCTGTGGGCAAACGTACAAAATCAGCTGGGGATCAAATACTTTTTTCCCTCACTGTATGCCACCATTCATAAGCATATTACACTCATGTATATATTATATTCAATAATAATTCTACCAACTTCTGCTAGTTTACACTTATGTTACTGCCATATCTAAATGTTCAATAATACTGCCCAGATTGCTGCTAGTTTACAATACTTTTTGTATTTTGCACCTAGATTTTGTCAGATAAATAAATAGTTGTGGAACCAAATGTGTGCATAGTGGCTGTTTGTGTAAATCTGAAAACAGAACTCCCACACACTGTCTTGCTCACTGCTGAAATATTTATTAAATCACAACAGATAAAGAACAAACATGTAAAACCAGGTGTACTGTAGAGGCCGAGGGCCTAGACGCACATACAGGTCTAATGATGTACTTCAGACCTGTATGTGTGTCTAGCCCATTGGCCTCTACAGTGGATAGCAGTGTCCTGTCTGGCTGGTTTAATGCAGTGACACCTCATTCTTCTCTGTACTCATCACCATTCATTTCACAGAGGTTATGCAGGACACAACATGCTATCACCATGGATTTGACCTTGTGTATGTTGCAGTCATTTCATTTTAACAAGCACCTCCATCTGCCCTTCAGTCTGCCAAAAGCCTTCTCAACGTTGGCAGAAATTGGTGCAGAAATTGTGTAGAGTGACACACCGTAGTAATGCCGACTACAAATGGGAAATACTCCTGTACTCTGAGTTGGTCGCAGGGTTCCACAGTGCAATGGCAATCCTTTTTCTGAATGGTTACACAACAGCTGTGTCATGTCCCCCCAGTTATGTTTGCAGTTGACAGCACAGGTACAGAAACGTGTCCTTAGACATACGGAAATTCTTTATCCACTGGGCCTCGGTGAAATTTGGAACCACGGTTCTGTTGTTGGAACCCACCACTCTGTTGTTATATTGTGTACCCAAACGGATGGAGAAACACGATGCATGCTGCAGTACTCACAAATCTGAAACACACACAAAAAGATGCCAATAATAAGTTAATGTAGTTTACAATAACATTATTCCCAACAGTGATTTACTTAAACGTATATAGGCTTACTAAAAAAAATCTCCATTCCTGTTTTTTGTGCGCGAAGGCTCAAATCCGTCTCAGTCATCTCATGGTCAATCTCCATGATAACTTGTAAAATCCGTTCCCTTTATTTGTATTGCAACTCGTCTAGCATTTCGGGCATTTCGAATCTGATTTGCTACTACTGCTCGTCTCTTTTCCACCGTTGACTCAATGACCACATTTGCAAACCAATAAATCATGATCAACACAACTTGAATGTCCTCCATGGTTGCTGTGATGTTGCAGTGTCGCATAAATAATAAAGATGCCTGTCTGTCGCTTTGTATAGTGTATGGTGCATACGTCAGCGGACTAATTTGCCTAATCTTCGCGGGTCTTTATGCCGCAGTGGAAACGCACACAACAATGGGCTGAAGGTAACTTTTAGTTCCTTGAATAGCAGTTCCTGGGATTCAAAGTTCTGGGTCTTTTTTGGTGGAAATGCGGCTTTTGTCTACTGGCCCGACATTAGGTCTTATTGGCCCTGGGCCAGAGGGCCATCGTTAATGTTGAACCATGCATGGATCCCCGTCAGTCTGCTCATATGTCTCGGTCGCTCCGATCCCACTCTGCTTCGTCCGTTTTGTTTTGCTTGTCGTTTCTCAGCTCTCCCCTTTTCCAAATGATTGTCTCTCTTTATACCCCTGTTTTAGGGCATGTCTCGTTCATATTAGGATGAATGAGAGAAAGCCAGGCGATGTAATTGGCTAGGCGCAGCTGTACTCAATGTCCAATTAACTCAATCACCGCACACACAAACCACATGCAGCACTGCAACCTCATGCAATTAAAATATATATACAAAAAATCCACACATAAAAAACCTCAAAGTATAAAAACATCAGTAGCACTGCACACCATAAAACACCCCAAATCCCCAATGTACAACCCCCATAAATTATAGGCTAAAACTGAGTATGGCAACTTTGACATGAACACGCACTCTCTCAATTCTCATTGCTGCGACTTGCTTGTTGAGAGGTCTGCACTTCACTCCGTTGTTAACAGTTTAGCCTACATTTCACTGATCTTCATAGCAAAAAGCTTTTATTTAATTGTGTAGTTCAAGGCTGCAATCGATGACCAAGTTAGGCTGCGTTTCAATAGATTTTTTAAGGCAGGTTGATCGCGTGGGAAGGCTCTGTCTGCAGTTTTCGGTTTGGCTATTTGTATACTAAGTGTATTAGTATAAACATATCTTTGGCAAAATCGGTCATATCTCCCATTTCTTAATCAACTAGTGTTTTCTAAAGTTTAAGGATAATAATTCAGCCATAGTTGTTCTGAAATGTTTATGGGCCATTCCACCGAGTCAGTGCCTTTTACGTCCCCAGGCCATTACATGCATTACATCCATTATATGCATGTTTAATACATTATAATATCAAGCAAAGTGTCCTGCACCTTGTCCTAATTGCAATTTGATGATACGTCATACCTTTATGATACCTTTATAATGACTACCTAGAACACTGAAAAAATAGGATTTTAGCCCGTCCCCACTCTCTAACACTAAACTTCACCATGAAATATAATGATTAGAATCCTTCAGAAATGTGTGGATCCGGGCCTGATTGATTTGAACAATATTCTCATCCCTCATCGTTCCTGACACATCGTGGACATGCTCTCTGTTCGGAAAACAAATTCTTTGTGTTGCAGTTTTCTGTATAAGATTGGTGACGCTGAGCGTATTTCCAAGGCAACCGTCTGTCAGGCTGTCAGATGTGACTTTTGCACTGAAACGTTTACTGTACACTCTGTAGCATCTCCTCTAGGGGTTGAGCAACCAAACGCTAATGGACAGACACACATTGGTATACAAGGGATTACATCAATTCTAGAGCATTCTGTCACGGACCTGGCTCCCCTGGACGTGTGCTAACGCCACCGGATTAACTGCAGAGGCTTTCAAACCAGCCTTCCCCAATGACACATCTTACTGGCACAGTACTGGGGCTAGACCGAAGGCATCAACTCCAGCGGGGACTTGGTCTGATGTCGTACGCCGCAGAGGCAAATCCAGCAGGAAATCAAATAGAGCATCAACCCTCAATCCACCACCTGAACTCTCACTGCAAAACAGGTACGATCCACTGACTCGGAATGAAATGTGTGTAAATGGAGCTAGGGAAGCTAACCACAACACTCGCATTAGGGCTAACCAAAATCCAAGAAATAGCCCTAAAACCACTGATAGAACGAGGGAAAGAAGAAACTTTGCTAACTCCACATTTGATAAACCAGATACTACCTTGATTGGGGATGATATAACCAAGCATATCAGAATGGCAAAGACTGAAAACCTAACCATGGCTGACACATTGGTCAGACAGCTAACAGAAATGTTGCCAGTTATTTTCTCTACACATCCAAGCAACATGCAGACTATTATCCACACTCGGTCTTTTGACATTCTACGAATGAAAACTGGCTCTGAGATCCTGAAAAAGGATTTTTCTATGCTCCTGGAGAAAATAAACAACGTTCAACCACGTTTTCATTTCAGGCCCCATTCCAACCTTGGGGAAAGGAATTGAATCTTTTAGCAGACACCATGGGCTGAATACGTGGCTGACATCAGCATGCTTCAATAATGGGATTAAGTTTATTGACAATTTCAATATCTTTTGGAACTTTAAAGACCGCTTTAGACCTGATGGGGTTCATCCAAACATCATGGGATGCCGGCTGCTTGGTGGCAACATACGTCATGCTCTTGGAATGCCATTTCCAAACAAGATAAGCATGAAGGACAGTACTCATAGGCAGAGTATCCTTCCAGAATTTGTCCTTGTCCCAAACGGGGGCACAACAACTCCCATCCCCCCTTCACCACACTCACCCTCTCCACCTCCAACACACTCCCCCTCTCCTCCTCCACCACACTCACCAATCAGGGAGCAAGTTCTACCCAAAGAGAGCAGAGCTCATCTTTCCCTATGTCCCACTCCTCCCCCCTGTTTAAAACAATTGCTTAGACAACTGCCACATCGTCAACAACCTTGTCCTTTATTTCCACAGAGCACAGAATATACTTGGTGATGTGCTTCGGGTCCCTGCTATTGTGAAAATAGCAATGAGTACAAGCTAGGACCCGCTATCTCAATTCCTGTGTTGATTAGAAATGGAAGGAATCGAGTGCATGCAACTTATAAAGTAAACCTAAACTAGTCTAAACTGTTAATTGTAACACGTCAACCTACTAGACCAGGAACCCCTATTACATCTATTAAGCTGGCTTTATTTAATATCAGATCTCTCACCAACAAATCATTCTTGGTAAATGACATATCATATAATATCCTACAACCTAGATTGTTTCTTACTGAAACGTGGCTAACAGAAGATTGTAGTGCTACTGTTCTCAACGAGACAGCACCCGAAAAATTTGGTTAAATGAATGTGTCAAAATGGTAGGAAAGGAGTGGCTGCCCTATTCAAAGATACATTCCAGTGCAAACAAAATACACTTGGTTATTTTATTTCTTTTGTAAACCTCTGTTTTACATTGAAGGCTACCCCCCTTTTTTTAACCATTTACAGACCTGATGATTTTGCTGAACTACTCGGTTATATCAGCGTCCTAGCAATGCCTATGAGCTTCAACAATGAGTTACGCAGGGCCAGACAGCAACATTTATCGGGAATGATCAACAAGAATATCAACAATACCCGCACTCTTTTTGCAATGATCAAGCTTACAAACCCCCTAAAGCAGATAGCATCAGAACTCATGTCCACTGTGAAATGTAATGAATTTGTGTGTTTCTTTAGTGAAAACATGTAAAGTATTTGACGGACCATCAGAACTACACAGTCTAACAAGGACACTGTACCGTCACTATGACCACCAAGACATTACTTATTTATTCAGGGTTATTCAGGGTTTTTCCTGCATAAAGGACTTTTTGGCGTGAAATTCACCAGTAGTGAAACTCACCAGTGCCAAAATGATAAGAATTTAAAAAAATAGCATTTCAAATCCTGTCCAAATGTGTTTAATAGCAATTTATCAAACAACTGTTGAACAAGCAGAACATAAACCGAAGGCTAGTGAGATCCTCTAACCAACGTAATTTTCCCATGTTGGTTATTTCAGTTTTTCCTGTTAATACTTTCCCCTTAAAAATATAATTTGTGTAGCCCCGTCCAGTTAACAGCATGGAAGCAACAAGGAGGAGAACTCAAACGCTGAGTCAACTGAGCAACTTTTACCAAAGAAAAACGCACTGTCCGTCGTTTGGACATATTTTGGCTTCAGTATAGACGACACCTAACAAAATGATGTCAAATGTAAACACAGAAAAACAGTTTCAGCAAAGGTAATACCACCAATCTGTTTCCACACCTGGAGCACAATCACGTTACCGAATATGAATGGATAAAAAAAAAGACAGAATGACAAGCGCCCAGCAACAAGTGCCTCCACAAAGCAGGTGTCGATAACACAAGGATTTCCAAATGCTACACATTATGAAAAGGATTCAAGAAGATGGAAAGAAATAATGGACGCCATTTGTTAGAGCATTGCGAAGGATATGGCTCCCATAGCTACAGTGGAGTGCAGTGGGTTTAAACACCTCGTTAAAACTCTCGACAGAAGATACACCGTGCCATCGCAACCATATTTTTCCTAAACTGTACTGCCCAACATGTACAAAACATGTCGTACAAAAGTAGCTGCTGAACTGAAGTCTGTTCAGCACTTGCAACCATAGTTGATCTCTAGTGAAGTAGGAAGATGGACCCATACCTAATTTGCACTACACTGACGATGAATGGAAGCAGCGCAACAGATGCCTCAAGATGGCATATTTTCCATTTGATCACACGTCAGAGATTATTACACCGGGCCTGAGAGATATGCTTTCTGCGTGGGAACTCACGGAAGGGAACCTCATGGCCATAACGACAGACAACGGCGGTAATGTTGTTAAAGCCACACAGCACAATGGATGGACATGGCAGCCATGTTTCGGACACAGGCTGCACCTTGCAATCGTTATGTGCACATCAGCTTAACAGACAATGCTATAATATTCAATAATCTAATTGGGGATATCTGGGTGGTGACTGGCTGCTATATTCTTTATGTTTGTTTGTTTATCATAAATTATGTCTAATGTTTTTGTCTTATTTTCCTTCTTTACTGTGCTGATGTTATGCACTTTGTAACATGTGTTTAAAAAGGTGCTATATAAATAATACAACACACTAAATAAATACAACAATAAAAAAAATAATAATATAGCACCTTTCTTAATGTTACAATGTGCTTGATATTAGTGTTACAATGTGAACTTCACATTATAAAACAAAGCAAAAAAACTAAACAAAAATCAAAATAATCATTCATTAATTGTAATCGAGGTAAAATGTTCAAATTAATCGTGATTTAGATTTTAGGTCATATCGTACCTACAGACGACCATGGCTTTGTCAGATCCTTTTATTTAGTTAATATAAAGAGGAGGGTGAAATGCTCTGAAGCAGGATGTGACCTCTACAACTGACTGCCTCTCCCAACCCCACACCCCTGTCCCTCAAACTCACTCCCCTCCCCCTTTCCAGTGTTGTAATCTTTTTTTTTTTTAACCAGTCTTGTTGATGGGGTTTCATTTATTCAAGCATGATAGACATTTTTGTTTATCAAATGGTCAGAAATAATTAGAAAATGCATAGATTTCTGTCATAAGGTAAATCATTGCCTTTAATGTACGCAGAACGATCATGCTTACTGTCGTGCATAGTCACCCCCCAAAGGCCCATTCTGAGTCAGGAAAAACCTTGTTATTATGTCGCAATTTAATTCAATTAATCAAAAATCCCTAGAATAAACTGTTTGACATCTTAAAGTTTCCACATCTTGTCTCAACACACTGCCATCAGACTTTTTTAAAACAATCTTTAACTCTATAACAGTGGACCTACAGCAAATAGTTAATAGCTCTCTGCAATCAGGCATTTTCCCAACATCTCTAAAAACAGCTGCCATTGAGCCCCTATTAAAAAAGAATACTGGATGCATCTATATTGAACAACTATAGACCTGTATCAAATCTCCTTTTTATAGCCAAGATCATTGAGAAGGTTGAATCAACTTAGCAATTTTGTGAACTCAAGCGGTCTCTTAGACAAATTTCAGGCTTCCGACCTCACCACAGTACTGAAACAGCCCTGATAAAAGTTTTAAATTATATACGGCTGAATACTCATTCTGATAAAATAACAGTTCTGGTTCTATTAGATCTCAGAGCAGCATTTGACACTGTAGATCATAGAACACTACTAGATAGGCTGGAAAATTGGGTAGGACTCTCTGGGACAGTCCTTTATTGGTTCAGATCTTACCTAGATGTCTGGAGTTACTTTGTTACCATTGGTAATCATGAATCTGGTAGGGTGGCTATGACATGCGGAGTTCCCCAGGGATCAGTTCTCAGACCGCTTCTGTTCAATCTCCAAATGCTACCTCTGGGCCAAATTATACAGAACAACAACATTAACTACCATAGCTATGCCGATGATACTCAAATGTAAATGGCTCTTGAACCGTATGACAACAGCTCAATAGACTCACTGTGTCACTGTATAGAGCACAGAAATACCTGGATGAATCAAAATTGTCTACAGTTAACCCAAGATAAAACAGAGATTATTGTGTTTGGCAACAAAAATAAAATAACTAATATTAGTAAAGAACTGGATTCTCAGGCCCTAAAAACTAGGGACCAAGTGCGTAATCTTGGTGTTCTGATAGACTCAGACCTCACATTTAACAGTCATATCAAAGCGGTCACCATAACAGCATTCTATCATCTTAAAAATATAGCCAGAAGCAAGGGCTTGGTGTCCCAAAAAGACCAAGAGAAGCTCACCCATGTTTTTATCTCTAGTAGGGTTGACTATTGTAATGGCCTCTTAACTGGACTCCCCAAAAAGACTGTAAAACAGCTGCAGCTCATTCAGAATGCTGCTGCTAGAATGTTAACCAGGACCAAGAGAACAGAGCACATCACTCCTGTTCTTTGCACTGGCTTCCTGTCAGTTACGGAATAGATTTTAAAGTGGTGCTTTTAGTTTATAAATCACTGGATGGTATAGGCCCCGAATGCATTTCGGATATGTTTGAAGAATATAAACCGAGCAGTGCTCTTAGATCCATGAACACAGGACAGCTAGCAGAGTCCAAACTAAACATGGTCAAGCTGCGTTTACCAGTTATGCTGCACACAACTGGAATAAACTACCAGAAGATCTGAGACGTGCCCCAAACGTATCAATTTTAAAATCCAGGTCAAAAACACTTCTCTTTTCACTATGACTGAGCATTTAAACTTAACCGCACTGTTTAGCCTTACAGCTTTTATAGCTTCCTATTTTTTTAGCCCGTTTTTATTCTATTTCTATTTTATTATTGTATCTTTTATTATTATGATGTTTTGGTGTTTTCATGTGAGTATTTGTTTTTATGCTATTATATTTTTATATATTTTCTTTTTCTTTGTAAAGCACATTGAATTGCTTCTATGTATGAATTGTGCTCTATAAATAAACTTGCTTTCTTTGAGACTTGAAACACTAATCAGTTAATATTTAAGGGTTTCCAGGTGTGATTGGCTGCATAGATGCCAGTCATATTCCTATCACAGCTCCTTTGGTAAATTATGTGAGATTATGAGAACAGGAAATCTTTCCACAACATTAATTGCAGGTAGGCCAACAAAGAATTGTACTGCTACAAGAAAATCAGTGTGCAAATTTGTGTCTAAGACGAATGGGTGAGCGTCACTGAGCTAACACTGGCAAAAAGGATGAATGTACATATATCATTAATTTGAATGACTAACCTCTTATGTAGGCCCTTGTGTCCTCAGTGGTGGTTGGGTTCGATGAGCTTCCTCCAGAGATACTTTCAGCAATAGGTCGCCCACCTCTACAGCCTCTGTGTGTGGTGGTGGTGGACCCCCACCTGTTTTGACTGAGGGCCATCTCTACAGCCTCTGTGAGTGGTGGTGGTGGACCCCCACCTGTTTTGATTGAGGGCATCTCTACAGCCTCTGCTGGACCCCCACCTGTTTTTTCAGCCTTCAGCCTTTTTTCTATTGCCTATAATGGAGGTCCAATTTCAAATTGTCCAGTAAGCACAAATTTGGAGAGGAATGCATAAAGTCATTTAGGTGTTACTTTCAAATAGATAATATTAAATACTGGCAGTATTAAAATGTCTGAAGAAGTATTTATTGTGCTTAGAAAATTTCACTTACAACATGTGATATATTTAAGTAGTGTGCAGCCACTGAAAGCTGTTTAATGAGGTAGGGAAGTCTAAACAACATCACAATTGCTCATACTGAAATTATACTTTTCCTGTTTGAAGTATATTTTTATATTTCATCTTCAGCTGCTGCCATGTATATTTTGGGTCTGTTGGCTTGCACCTGCATAAATATTACACCCACACATATAAATGTTTAATGAGTGGAACACTCAAGATTAAAATTTTCTTTTTTTTTCAATTAATACTCACGCATTGACTCAGTCAGCAATTTTCTGCCACGCCAGCTCACGTTCTTTTGCTGCTGCTACTCTATTGCTTTTTTCATGAATACAGTTGTGCTCAAAAGTTTGCATACCCTTGGAGAATTGGTAATATACAGTGGATATAAAAGTCAACACACCCCTGTTAAAATGCCAGGTTCTTGTGATATAAAAGAATGAGACAAAGATAAATATAATGTTCGAACTTTTTCCACCTTTAATGTGACCTATAACGTGAACAATTCAATTGATAAACAAACTGAAATCTTTGAGGGGGAAAAATAAAAAATAAAAAACTCACAATAACCTGGTTGCATAAGTTTCCCCCCCCTTGAAACTAATACTTTGTTGAAGCACCTTTTGATTTTATTACAGCACTCAGTCTTTTTGGGTAGGAGTCTATTACCATGGCACATCTTGACGTGGCAATATTTGCCCACTCTTCTTTGCAAAAGCACTCCACATCTGTCAGATTGCGAGGACATCTCCTGTGCACAGCCCTCTTCAGATCACCCCACAGATGTTCAATTGGATTCAGGTCTGGGCTCTGGCTGGGCCATTCCAAAACGTTAATCTTCTTCTGGTGAAGCCATGCTTTTGTGGATTTAGATGTGTGCCTTCGGTCGTTGTCATGCTGAAAGGTGTACTTCCTCCTCATCTTCAGCTTTCTAACGGACGCCTAAAGGTTTTGTGCCGAAATTGCCTGGTATTTGGAACTGTTCATAATTCCCTCCACCTTGACTAAGGCCCCGGTTCCAGCTGAAGAAAAACAGCCCCAAAGCATGATGCTGCCACCACCATGCTTCACTGTGGGTATGGTGTTCTTTGGGTGATGTGCAGTGTTGCTTTTGCGCCAAACATACCTTTTGGAATTATGGCCAAAACGTTCAACCTTGGTTTCATCAGACCATAACACATTTTCTCACGTGCTTTTGGGAAACTTGATGTTTGTTTTTGCTAACTTCAGCTGGGCTTGGATGTTTTTCTTTGTCAGAAAAGGCTGTCTTGCCACCCTACCCCATAGCCCATTCATATGAAGAATACAGGAGATTGTCACATGTAGCACACAGCCAGTACTTGCCAGAAATTCCTGCAGTTCCTTTAATGTTACTGTAGGCCTCTTGGAAGCCTCCCTCACCAGTTTTCTTCTCATCTTTTCATCAATTTTGGAGGGACGTCCAGTTCTTGGTAATGTCTCTGCTGTGCCATATTTTCTCCACTTGATGATGACTGTCTTCACTGTGTTCCATGGTATATCTAATGCTTTGGAAATTCTTTTGTACCCTTCTCCTGACTGATATCTTTCAACAATGAGATCCCTCTGATGCTTTGGAAGCTCTCTGCGGACAATGGCTTTTGCTCTGAGATGCAACTAAGAAAATGTCAGGAAAATCCTACTAGAACAGCCTAACTTTATTTGTGATTAATCAGAGTCACTTTAAATTATGGCAGGCGTGTAATGACTTCTATTTAACATGAGTTTGAATGTGATTGGTTAATTCTGAACACAGCCACATCCCCAGTTATAATCCCCAGTGCTTCAATAAAGTATTAGTTTGAGGGTGTGCACACGTATGAAACCAGGTTATTGTGAGTTTTTTTATTTTTCCCCCTCAAAGATTTCAGTTTGTTTTTCAATTGAATTGTTCACATTATAGGTTACATAAAAGGTGGAAAAAGTTCTGACATGATTTATCTTTGTCTCATTCTTTTACATCACAAAAACCTGGCATTTTCACAGGGGTGTGTAGACTTTTTATAACCACTGTACAGCCCTGGAAAAAATTAAGAGACCACTGCAAAATTATCAGTTTCTCTAGTTTTACTATTCATAGGTATGTGTTTGAGTAAAATGAACAGTTTTGTTTTATTCTATATACTACTGACAACATTACTCCCAAATTCCAAATAAAAATATTGTCATTTAGAGGATTTATTTGTAGAAAATAACAACTGGTCAAAATAACCAAAGATGCATTGTTTTCAGACCTAACAAAGCAAAGAAAACAAATTCATATTCATTTTTCAAAAACAAAATACTAATGTTTTACCTTAGGAAGAGTTCAGAAATCAATATTTGGTGGAACAACCCTGAGTTTTAATCACAGCTTTCATGCCTCTTGGCATGCTCTCCACTAGTCTGTCACATTGCTGTTGGGTGACTTTATGCCACTCCTGGCACATAAATTCAAGTAGCTCGGCTTTGTTTGATGGCTTGTGACCATCTATTTCCTCTTGATCAAATTCCAGAGGTTCAAGTCTGGAGATTGGGCTGGCCATGACAGAGTCTTGATCTGGTGGTCCTCCATCTACAACTTGATTGCCCTGGCTGTGTGGCATGGAGCATTGTTCTGCTGGAAAAACCAATTCTCAGAGTGGGGGAACATTGTCAGAGCAGAAGGAAGCAGGTGTTCTTCCAGGATAACCTTGTACTTGGCTTGATTCATGCGTCCTTCACAAAGACAAATCTTCCCGATTCCAGCCTTGCGGAAGCATTCCCAGATCATCACCGATCCTCCACCAAATTTCACAGTGCGTGCAAGACACTGTGGCTTGTAGACCTCTCCAGGTCTCTGTCTAACCATTAGGTGACGTGGGCAAAGCTGAAAATTTGACTCGCCAGAGAATATGACCTTACTCCATGCCTCTTTGGTCCAATCCTTATGGTCGTTTGCAAACTTCAGCCTGGCTCTTCTTTGCTTCTCATTGATGAAGGGCTTTTTTCTAGCTTTGCGCAACTTCAGCCCTGCCCCTAGGAGCCTGTTTAAAACCTTCCTCGCGGTGCACTTCACCCCAGCTGCTGTTTGCCATTCTTTTTGTAGGGCACTTTATGTCTTCCTAAGGTTGTTGAGTGACATTCGAATGAGTTGGCGGTCATCTCGGTTAGTGGACAGTCGTTTTCGCCCTCTGCCAAGCTGTAGCTTTTGTTGTCCCCAATGTCTGTTGCTTGACCTCGTTCTTATGAACCGTCGTCTTTGAAATTTTCAGGATGGAAGCAACCTGACACTCACTCTATCCCTCTGCCAGTAAAGCCAGAATTGAACCCTTCGTTTCCTGACTCAAAGCATTTCTTTTTGACTATTTTGTCATGCTGACTAGTTATTTTTTTATTCAGATTACCTTTGAGGTACTACTTGCACTGTTTTTGCCATCCAGCTGGTCCTATTGCAAGAGGATAGTGATCACCACAACAGTGGTTTTTATACTTTTCCTCATTAAATTAGATTTGGTTCAGGTAATCACCTAATCAGTACCTCATTAAGTAAAATGAGGTGTGCCTGTGTTGGAATTTAACAGATACTGGAATGGAATGGCTGTCATACATGTAGAGATGCTGATTTAAGAAAAATTAAGAGTGGTCTCTTAATTTTTTTCAGAGCTGTATGTACCATTTGTAAAGAAAACATGAGTGAGCAGGCAAAACACATGTCTTTTATTTCTAATGGCATTCACATTCAACTGTTGGTTATTGCAGTTGAATGTGTAGATCAATCATAAAACAAAACATGGAAACAAAGAAAAAAATGAACTGACCCCTGTTCAAAAGTCTGCATACCCTTAGTTCTTAATACTGTGTATTGCCCCCTTTAGCATCAATGACAATGTGCAGTCTTTTGTAATAGTTGTCTATGAGTCCCCGAATTCTTGCAGGTGGTATAGCTGCCCATCCGTCTTGGCAAAATGCCTCCAGGTCATGCAGTCTTTGGTCGTCTTGCATGAACCGCAGGTTTGAGATCTCCCTAGAGTGGCTCGATGATATTAAGGTCAGGTGACTGTGATGGCCACTCCAGAACCTTCAGCTTTTTCTGCTGTAACCACTGGCGGGTCAACTTGGCTTTGTGCTTAGGGTCACTGTTGTGCTGGAAAGTCCAAGAGCGTCCCATGCGCAGCTTTCGTGCAGAAGAATGCAAATTGTCTGCCAGTATTTTCTGATAACATGCTGTCATCTGCCACCAATTTTCACAAGATTCCCCATGCCTATAGAGCTCACATACCCCCAAAACATCAGTGAGCCACCACCATGCTTCACAGTGGGGGTGGTATTCTGTTCACTATAGGCCTTGTTGAACCCTCTCCAAACATAGCACTTGTGGTTGTGACCATAAAGCTCTATTTGGGTCTCGTCACTCCAAATTACAGTGTGCCAGAAGCTGTGAGGCGTGTCAAGGTGTTGTCGGGCATATTGTAACCGGGATTTTTTGTGGCATTGGCACAGTAAAAGCTTCTTTCTGGCAACTCGACCATGCATCTCATTTTTGTTCAAGTATTGTCGTATTGTGCTCCTTGAAACAACCACACTGTCTTTTTCCAGAGCAGCCTGTATTTCTCCTGAGGTTACCTGTGGGTTTTCTTTGTATCCCGAACAATTCTTCTGGCAGTTTTGGCTGAAATCTTTCTTGGTCTATCTGACCTTGGCTTGGTATCAAGAGATCCCTGAATTTTCCACTTCTTAATAAGTGATTGAACAGTACTGACTGGCAAGGCTTTGGATATCTTTTTATATCCTTTTCCATCTTTAAAAAGTTGCATTACCTTGTTACGCAGGTCTTTTGACAGTTCTTTTCTGCTCCCCATGGCTCAGTATCTAGCCTGCTCAGTGCATCTATGTGAGAGTTAACAAACTCATTGACTATTTATACACAGACAATTTAATTGCAATTTAAAAAGCCACAGGTGTGGGCAATTCACCTTTAATTGCCATTTTCACCTGTGTGTGTCACCTTGTGTGTCTGTAACAAGCAGTGATGGCCATTCAAGGCTTCATTAGCGTTATTTTAGCAGCAGGATATTATGCTGGCAGTACTCAGATTTTCTTTATCACAATAAAAGCCATCATTGAAATGTATAAGGCAATATAGTTAACAATCTAGTCTGTGAAAAATAACTGACAAGAATAATATTGGAACAGACATTAAACATAAAATGTACAGACTAGATTGTTACTTATATTACCTTATACATTTCAATGATGGCTTTTATTTTGAAAAATAAAATCTGAGTTAGCACTGTTAGCATAATATCCTGCTGCTAGAAGAACGGTAATGAAGCCTCAAATGGCCATCACTAGTAACAAGGCCAAACATTCAAGGGTATGTAAACTTTGATCAGGGCCATTTGGGTCATTTCTGTTATCATTATGATTTAAAAACGAGTCAAACAACTATGTGATAATAAATGGCTTCATATGATCACTAAATGGCTTCAAAATCTCACAATTTCTGCCAGTGTATGCAAACTTACGAGCAACTGTATATTAGTAACTGCACTATACAACTGTATATTGTCATATTCTGCATAAGCATTCTTTAATATTTCTAACTCCACTGGGGAGAAGTAGGGGGTTCAAGCCCTTTTTCTCCTTTTGCCATGGTGCATCATGTTATCTGGGTTCAATTGACGGGGGCTTTTTATCTCCTCATGCATGTGCTTTACTCAGGGTTAACTTTACTCAGAGTTGACTGAACTAATTGTTACCACCTGTTCTGAAACCGTTAACTCTGAGTTTGACAGCTCAGAGTCAGTCAACCCAGAGTTGTGATTTAAACTCAGAGTATGTTGACCCTGCTTTCTGAAATACCCCCAAAGTGTACTGAGGGAAATGTGAACAGAGAAGGCAGACATCTGGAAAACCTGGACAGGAATAAGACGGGAAACACGAGACCTCACACATACAATAAATTGTCTATTGATTTATTTACTTTTTGTTAGTTAAGTATTGTATTTCGTAGAGCTTATATGAAGACATTTGAATAAGAAATGATAATAATGCCATGCATCATTACAGCAAAAATGTTTTAGATAAATTCGTTTTTGCATTATTTGAGAAATACAATTATGGGATAAATACATGGACAAAGCTATATTTTATTTAACATTAGGTAAAACTAGTTGACGGAAGTCTCATTGGTAATCCGTTAACTGAAATAGTCTATAAAAAGTACATTTTACCAGCTGAACTAAAACCCAGCATCAATCTCAGCTTCAGAACAAACTTTTTTTCAATCAATCAATAATTTTATAAAGCCCTTTTTACATCAGTTGTCACAAAGTACTTTTTAAGATACCCAGCCTAAAACCCCAAAGAGCATGTAACAACAGAGTTGATACACAGTGTCTAGGAAAAACTCCCTAGTAGGTCGTAACATAGGAAGAAACCTAGAGAGGAACCAGACTGAGGGGTTGCCAGTCCTCTTCTGGCTGTCCCGGGTGAAGATTATAAGAATAAGTGGCAGCCGGAATCATCAGGCAGCAACTTGATCTGCAACACAACCAGGAGAACTTTGGACAGGGACAGCTACAAGTCATTTGGGCCAGGTAGTCCTAAGGCGTGAATCAAGGGCTCATGTCCTCCTAAGTTTAAACAGAACAGGACACAAGGAAAGTTAAAGAGCACATTCCTTGAATTCACAAAGGGGACTGTCCCTATACTCCCCCAGCACAATAGCAGCGTAAAACCACGGGGCTAAGACATTTGGGGGGTCCAGTGACCCTGTGGCCCTTCCAGAAGGTAACCCCTGACAGGGCACACCAGGCAGGAAGAAACTCCACCCACTTTGCCAAGCATCTGACCAAAGGGACACCAACCAACCGCAACCAGCCTGAAAGATGGTGAAAAGGTAAGAGTTTCAAAGAATACTCTATGGCAGTGTAAATTGGGAATGGTTGTCTACAGTAAATTTGAAAATACTGTATTTCAAGGATTTTCAGATGACCATAGAACTACTGGTTATAGTCATGTGTCTGATTAGACAGTGTAACTCCACTCCTTTAAGTTTTCTAGAACAACAAAATGTTTTTCCACCATCGATAGTACAAGAGGTTCCAAATATTCCAGATTTCTTTGCATTGAAATAAGAAAATGTATAGATATTTTGCTATCATGGGCTGATATTTCATATTGATGTATTCATACTGTAATAATTATTCTGGAATTCTTTGTGTGGGTGCAGGTGTCTAAGCAACATGAGAGAGAAGTGATCTTCAAGTACTATGTCCTATACTAATTCCTACCCCACCTGTCTCCTCTTTCCAATCTTGCCTAACTTCCTTACTTGGAAGGAAAAAAAAAATTGATGGGCATTGCTAGAAGACAGGAGAGAAAATGTCTCTACCTTGTCTACTGCAAAGCTAACAATTCCACAATAAATAAATAAAATTAAATCAGATAGTGGGAGTGTTAGTCCAATAGCAGTGGGATGGACTCAAACCCATTCTCCAGTGGCTGTACTCAACTGGAATATACAAGCCCCTTATGCAGGCTCAGTTGTATTTTCTGCCCCCTAGTCCAAGTATTAAATACCCTATAGAAAAATAGCAAAAACAATGGCCCGCTCAGCCGAAGACAAATGGACCCAGCTGCTGCCATCCTGCAGCGCTACTCTGGGCCTCTCACCGCCATGCCAAGCATGCTTATTGCACTGAAACATGGAGTGACTTTTGGGGCATCCTCAGCGACGTTTGAGAGCAAATTTTCACTGCTAACAAATGTCTTCAGTCAGCACAGACAACGTATGCTACACCTGAGAAAAACTGATTTGATCCAACTGCCATCGGAACGGGATCTTACAAAACGATTTCAGGAAGTTGACTGGAAGGCAGTTCAACAAACAAACAAGGAAGCTGCTACTCTACTGAGGAAAGGTAAGACAGAATTTAGATGGTTTATTTTTCTGCTAGTTCAGCGTGTCGGACACAGATAGGCCAACGTTTAGGCTATTTGCTTAGGGCGGTGAGGTGCTGTCCCCAGATGGTAGGAATGGAGTGGAAGAGGGATAGACAGAACAAACACATAACTTCTGTTCTGCATTGCTTTCAATTTTGTGGTTGTAATTCAAACTTTTGGCCCTAATTCTATTTTTTCCATTGTTGCAATCAACAGAATGGGAAGTGAAGTTTCAGTCAACGAGAGAGAGAGAGACAGAGCTACATGGCATGAGCAGAAAGACAGACAAAACGATCTGATCATCTTTTTTTTTACTTAATTATCCTGACGCTTTTGTTGGCTATTATTTTGTTGATGTGAAATAAATGTAACATTTCATTTTGAAACAGTAGTCTTGTGTTGTTGATGCATAGCAGAATGATAACCTAATGTTTTATTATAAAAAGATTAGCCCCCTTGCCATTTTTAACTGCCCCCTCACTCACTTTGTCCTGGCGCCGGGCCTGGCCTTATGTGTTTGTCTTTGTGTGTTGTTTTGATTGCTTCACAGACTGTAGGGAACAATTCTAGATATTTTAGACATTTCAAAGCATTAGACATGAAACCTCTCGAACATATGTTTGCCCCCAGGATTGGCTTTGCACGCGTATATACTGCTTCTTAATTTTTCATCCCACGGCGGATGGCTGTAACGACAGCCCGGCATCACCACGCTACGCCCCCAAACATTCATCAACGACTATGTATATGTAAATTACAAACTTGGAATAATAATTCTTATACAGTTAAAAGATTATTTCTGAAATGATCAGAATCAACTGAGATCAGAAGAGCAACATCACGCTCTGCCAGAACATTAGTTAATGTGTAACTTAGCAGCGTTATTGAGATGTTTAAAACATGAGTGGACATGAAACCTGTCCAACCTAAGGTGTGGGCTCTACAAAGTTCAAACAAGATTGCGATAAAATTGGCCAGACTAGGTAAACAGAAAGGGCACTGAAGATCTCTTATGAAACAGTGGTATTCTGGTGCAATGCAAAGCAATGTTTACTGACATACATAATGTAATATGCTTGTAAAGATTAACTGTTTAAACTTTTTATCATCCACACTAACAGTTATGTTTTACATAATTGTTAACACTTTGTGTAGTATGACATTGGACATGGTAATTTGTACATGTTGGAAATAGTAATTTAAACATTGTTAATTAATACATGTTTTATAAGTCATACAGAGTCAACACTTTAGATGAGGACACAAAATAATCAAACAATTTCCAGTAATATTCTTTGCATCTCTATTTATAGTGTTATTATCAACTGATATATTGTTGAGTATGGACGATAATATTAATCAACACACTTGTCAAACTTTATTCAAACCATTATCCAGTTCATTATACTGTATAAATATATTTGGAAAAGGAAGTAAGCTCCCAGAAAAGGGTGAGATGTGTCAGAATAAGGATACTGTACTAGTACAATCACCTTATCAAGGATCTTATCATTAACTAATTAGTTAAAACAGTTTTGAGATTTGTTGCAATATTTTGTGATTGAACCGCTAATTAATTAATTATTCATGTTTTTTATGTAGTGATTCTAAAGTTCTACCGAAATGACAAAATAAATGGTTGTTAACTCGGCAATATTTATATTGAAAGATTAAAACACATTACATTCATATGTACATTTTATTAATTTAGCGGATGCTCTTATCCAGATCGATTTATAGTAGAATAATACTTTTCAAGAAATCTACAGGTGAAACAACTGTCAAAGGATGCCCCTTAGGAGGAACCCTGACTTCACCACACAGATTACTTCATTTCCGGCACAAAACTCCAATACAAAGAACCATAACAAGTGATAGAACAAATAAAATAGAACTGTCAAACAAATCATAAGGCCCATTTCCCACCTCTCACAACAGCCTTCCTTTAATATTCCTCAGTCAATGTGGGCACAAAAGAGATTTCCGCAGTTAGCTGGGGAACCAACTGTGCTAATAGGCATACAAAGGGCACACTACACACTCTACATTCAATATTGTACAGTGAAGGGGAAACATTGCAACTGTCTTAAATAAAAAACACTACAAAATGAATAATGTTATACATAGTCTGGGATCCCACCCTTGGTCCTACTCTATCCAGCCCACCTCTCCAAATGGACGCTCTCCAATTGTGGGATTACCATGGGAGGTAAATAGGCTGACAACAGGACAACATATACTTTTTGAGGGTGGGAATAGGGTCTCATCCAGTGGTGGAGCTTAGCTTTCTCTCCTATGGGTGCGATCCTTTGCCGCGGAGCCCTTCCACACCCATTCGCCACAAAAATCTTACTATTGCTACCTGATTTCCCAGCTAAAAGATAGAGGTAGATAATATTAATATTTAATACAATTCTCCCAAAAAATAAGTTTCATTTACATGATGAACAGAAGCTTGCTATTAGCCTACTGTACAACAAAACGTATCTGCAGTTACAAAACTTTGCTGCTACTTCACCAGGAGCTGTGATGCTCCTCCCGTCATTCTAAAGTCATATCTATCCAACTTCTAATGCTTCTGCTGCTCAACAACTTTACTAAAGACGTTTCTCAAGGGCACATGTTATATTTAATTTTCATAATGCATTGCTTTTCTTTCCTGAATAGCAGACGTATCTATGTTCCATTTTTATGTTGTGTTACAGCTGTGCTCAAAAGTTTGCATACCCTTGGAGAATTGATAATATATGTACCATTTGTAAAGAAAACATGAGTGAGCAGGGAAAATATGTCTTTTATTTCTTATGAGATTCACATTCAACTATGGGTCATAACAGAATGGCACAATCATGAAACAAAACATGGCAACAAAGAAAAAAAATGAACTGACTACTGTTCAAAAGTTTGCATACCCTTAGATCTTCATAATGTGTATTGCCCCCTTTAGCATCAATGACAGCGTGCAGTCTTTCGTAATAGTTGTCTATGAGGCCCAGAATTCTTGCAGGTGGTATAGCTGCCCATTCGTCTTGGCAAAATGCCCCCAGGTCATGCAAAATCTTTGGTCGTTTTGCATGAACCGCAGGTTTGAGATCTCCCCAGAGTGGCTCGATGATATTAAGGTCAGGTGACTGTGATGGCCACTCCAGAACCTTCAGCTTTTTCTGCTGTAACCACTGGAGGGTCAACTTGGCCTTGCGCTTAGGGTCACTGTCATGCTGGAAAGTCCAAGAGCGTCCCATGCGCAGCATTTGTGCAGAAGAATGCAAATTGTCTGCCAGTATTTTCTGATAACATGCTGCATTCATCTTGCCATCAATTTTCACAAGATTCCCTGTGCATTTAGAGCTCACACACCCCCAAAACATCAGTGAGCCACCACCATGCTTCACATTGGCGATGGTATTCTGTTCACTATAGGCCATGTTGACTCCTCTCCAAACATAGCGCTTATGATTGTGACCATAAAGCTCTATTTTGGTCTCGTTACTCCAAATTACAGTGTGCCAGAATCTGTGAGGCGTGTCAAGGTGTTGTCGGGCATATTGTAACTGGGCTTTATTGTGGCATTGGTGCAGTAAAAGCTTCTTTCTGGCAACTCGACCATGCAGCTCATTTTTGTTGAAGTATCTTCGTATTGTGCTCCTTGAAACAACCACGCTGTCTTTTTCCAGAGCAGCCTGTATTTCTCCTGAGGTTACCTGCGGGTTTTTCTTTGTATCCCGAACAATTCTTCTGGCAGTTTTGGCTGAAATCTTTCTTGGTCTACCTGACCTTGGCTTGGTATCAAGAGATCCCCGAATTTTCCAATTCTTAATAAGTGATTGAACAGTACTGACTGGCATTTGCAAGACTTTGGATATCTTTTTATATCCTTTTCCATCTTTAAAAAGTTGCATTACCTTGTTACGCAGGTCTTTTGACAGTCCTTTTCTGCTCCCCATGGCTCTGTATCTAGCCTTTACAGTGCATCCAGCTAACAAACTCATTGACTATTTATACACAGACACTCATTGCAATTTAAAAAGCCACAGGTGCGGGAAATTCACCTTTAATTGCCATTTTCATCTGTGTGTGTGTCACCCTGTGTGTCTGTAACAAGGCCAAACATTCAAGGTTATGTAAACTTTTGATCAGGGCCATTTGGGTGTTTTCTGTTATCATTATGATTTAAAAAGGAGCCAAACAACTATGTGATAATAAATGAATAACAACTGCACAATGTGCTATTTCTTCTATACAACTTTATCTGGAAACCTCCGCATCTGACAACACTGGTTACAGCCCCACGGTCACATATTCGTCGATCGTACAAATGCTTTATGGAATAACAAAACAAATATAGGTATTTATCACAGCAATGTCAACTAAATAGTATCTAGCAAAAAATCATAATGTCATTTTATTATGCTTGTGATATTTCTTTCAACCGTAAGATAAAGTTCTTGTGGGCCCCTATGATTGGTTGCCATGGGTGCCGCGCACGCATCTCAGTCATTTAAGCTCCGCCTCTGGTCTCATCGGCAGCTTTCCAAGAACCAAATCCCCACAAGATAAAAATATTTGTCTCTGGATTGTATTGTCAGGTAGCCTGTGTTTTATCAGTAATCAATAGTTTCTATTTGACTCTTCCCCTGGGAGAGTCAGTATTGCTGGAAGGTTTTCTGGTATGTTGTCCAGGGCAGACTGCACCCTTTCACTGTCCACATAGCACATCTTCACGCTTGTTCCAGACTTCAAGAGAGCATTGTAGAGTTGGAGAGCATCTGGAATGTCATGCCCCTTGCTTACCAGCTGATCTGCCTGTCTATTTAGCACTCCCCCAACACGATTGGGGGCACTTTTACCATGCCTAGTTTCATAGTGCTTCCAAGTTCCTGTCTTAAAGCCTTTTTTTTTCAAACTCAGAGCTAAGCAGGTAGTTGTTTGGAATGGGAGGAAAATCATGTCCTAAACATGAAAAGGCCTTTTAAGTGTGCATGTCACAAATTTCTTATAAGCAATTTGTGGACATGTGACAAAAACCTGTGATACTGTGTTGGCTAATTCATATGTGTCATAGCAAAGTCGGTGAATACTTATACAATAATTTTCTGTTTTATATTTTACTCAATTTAGAACTATTTGCAGATTTTATTTTTCACTCTGACATGGACTTTTTTGAGCTGGTCAGCGGCAAAAACCCCTGGTTAAAGCAATTTTGATTTCATGTTGTAACAATAAAATGTGGAAAAGCCCAACAGGGTAAATACTTTAGAGGTCCAGTGCACTATACTGATGTGATTATTGTTCATGAAGCCTCCTCAATCCCCAAAAAACCTGTTGAATGAATCATCAACTCTTCAATGTAGATAAAGTTTCATAATGCAGATGAGACATTCTTTGCGGGGACTTTGGAAATTCAGACTTTTTAGGATTACTCACCAGATACTTATTTCATCACATTTTTAATCTTTCGGACACATTTGATCAGCTCAGTCATTGACTGAAATCTCATTGGCTGTCTTTGAACTGAAATGGTCTATAAAAATGTTTGAGCTACCATGCACCAACTACCTCAGCTTCAGAACAAATTCTTTCCCATTTTACATCTTCACTTGAACAGGTAAGAGTTTCAAAGAATACTCTATTGTAAATTTGGCATGCACATATTCGGTAGTTTTTGAAAATGTCTTCTGCATTTCAAGGATTTCCAGACAACCATGAAACTACTAGTCCTAGTGATGTACCTGATTGGACTGTGTTCCTCAATTCCTGTAAGTTATCTTGAACTACAAAATGTATCCTACTATTAAACTCTTTAGAACCCATAGTGGCCCAAAGGCCTTCCTTTAAATTACCGTAGTGGCCGCGGACGGCCATGTTTCAATTATTTTCGTGCAAATATCACAAAATCTACTTGATAAAAACCTCTTCCTCTATTCCTGTGGATGTTGTCATTAATAAGAAACCAGGAAAAGGGTACGCTGTCATTTAACTATTTTTTAGTTTTATTCATGTCTACACAAAATGCTAGTGCCGACGGGGCCACAACTTTTCAAGTTAGAAGAGAGTGTTTGTGTTGTTTGGTGATATGAATTTGCAAACATCCTTACTGTTTGAATGCCATAATGATGTCAAGGTAAGTAACAAATAATCTACAGCAATATGTTTGGTGTTGTCCATATTTGATGCTGTGAAATGTTGGTATTGTCTTTTAGATGACAATAGCAAACATGTTGTGATAACATGATAGACGAGCACATCAGCTGTGGAGCTTGAATAGTTGCTTGCTCAGTCTTGTAATGGAAAGCTTTGCAGTATTTAGCTGCGTTGTAACTACTTGGATGCTTTCTCGTGTTTTTTCTGATTTCATTTATATATGGAAACTGCCATAGCTAACAAGACAACTGATTCTGTTTGTCCATCGGACTATAGAAAATGTCTGGTCTCAAATGTGTTTTTTGTTTGTGAAGCGACGAGCTGCCACTTTCACTTGCTAGCCAAAAGTGGAGGCTGTAATGTTGTGTCTGCTGATGACAATGTCGCTTGATCGCAATGATGTTCTGAATCTGATGAAAGATGTGACACATACATTCCCTTATCATCAATAAAAAGTAATGTCTTTAGATTTATGTGCCTTCTGCTTACTTTGTTATGATCACATTAGCTTTGCGGACCTCAAATGATTGATTGATCAATCTCATCAAAAAGAGTTGCACTTTGTCGTTTAATGCAAACTTAGATGTTCGTTCTTGTTTTTACTTATGTCAGTCATATAAAAACGGCTCCAACTGCTTGCCGAAGCTAGCTTACTATCTGGTTCGTCAATGAGACCATTAGAGAAATTGTGTATTAGCAAATGGCTGCTGTGCTCACAGAGGGAAAGGAGAAGGTAGAATGAGAGACTGATTTTTTGTATTACAAGTGTCTACTCAGTGGGAGAAAAATTATATTATGCCTAGTTCCAGTAACGTGATGTCAAATTAAGGAGGAGTATGTGCTCTTTAAAACAAAGTCATCTCGTAATTGTAAGTTGTTTTGGGTGCTATCTCTGTTTGTTTTAATTGTGTGAGAAAATGTATTTTGAGAATTCTCAAAAATCTACTGGTGCATTCTAGATTTCTATTGGGGTCCAACAGGTTAAACATCAATGGTTCAAGAGATTTCTTTGCATTGAAATAAAAACATCAGAATTATTTTGGTATAATGGGATGATAGTGATGATAGTTCACAAATTAATTCTGATAACATTCGAACTGGGATTCTTTTTGTTGGTGCAGGTGACTAAGGAACATGACAAGGAGGAGCATTCTTCGAGTAATGAGGTCAGTATAGCCTATTACAGATATTTTTACAATTATAGTACCACAATACAGTTGCTAAATTAGACCAGTCTATGTTTCAATTACTTTCATGTATTTCTGATTTTTCTTCTGTCTATTACAGGGGTATACAGGATTTGAAGGGTTATATCCCTATCCTAAGAACCTCCAGAATGACTTAAACCTGATGTCCCTGAAGCCCTTACTGTTGGCAAGACGAGCTGCTCTTCCTCCTCTACCAGCCCTACCTCCCCTACCTGCCATACCTCCCCTACCAGCCCTTCCTGCCATACCTCCTCTACCTGCCCTTCCTGCCATACCTCCCCTACCTGCCATTCCTCCCCTACCTGCCATTCCTCCCCTACCTGCCATTCCTCCCCTACCTGACTTCCCTGCCTTTCCCGCCATACCTCCTCTACCTGACTTTCCTGCCTTTCCTGGCTTTCCTGCCATACCTCCCCTACCTGATTTCCCTGCCTTTCCCGCAATTCCTCCTCTACCTGCCTTCCCTGCCTTTCCCGCCATACCTCCCCTACCTAAACTTCCTGCCTTTCCTGCTATACCGCCACTACCTAAACTTCCTGCCATACCTTCCCTTCCCGCCATACCTCCCCTACCTAAACTTCCTGCCATACCTTCCCTTCCCGCCATACCTCCCCTACCTAAGCTTCCCGCCCTACCTGCCATACCTCCTCTACCAGCCCTTCCTGACCCACCCGCAATACCTCCCCTACCTGCTCTACCCGCCCTACCTGCCATACCTCCACTACCAGCCATTCCTGTCCCACCAGCCATACCTCCCCTACCCGCCCTACCTGCCCTACCTCCCCTACCCGCCCTACCTCCACTATCTAATTTCCTAACTTCCCTATTTGGAGGAAAATAAAAATGTCATTCCAGAAGACAGGAGTGAAAAATTGACTCTCATGTCTCTATCTTGTCTACTTCGACGCTAATACTAACATCAATAAATCAGTCAATTTAAGAACTGTCTTTATGTATGATTTTTGAAAGAAGTGGGGCAGTAATGCTCATTATATGTATATTTTTTGCTTTATTAAAATGGTTGTGTGTTGGAGAACAAATAAGGTAGTGACAATGCAATGGACTGCGATTTTGCGATTTTACACACCTAGCAGATCATTTATACATTTCTAAAATACATTTATAGGGACCATTACATTCTCAGAAAAGTTGAGTTGGTTCAATTTCTCTTTTAGAATACCAGAAAAAGGGTGTTATGTGTTTGCACTCCAAGATGTTGCTAAGAGCTTCCATCATATCTTTTATAGGGTAATAACACATTCTGTTGTTAGGAGTGCGTCTTGAGAGTGTGTGCGTAGTGGCGATTTGTAGTTAAGTGCTTTTTAGGGTATTCATAAAAATGCTGCTCATTTTGGTAGGCTGTACATGTGCCTGTGATATTTAATTTTGATTCATAAGGACGGCGTCAAGTACGCGTACCAGGAAATTGTTTAGTTTAACTTTTTAGCTAGCTGTAAAAAACAATTGTTAGCAAATTGCCATAGCCTATTAAGTAGCTCAAACCAGTTAGTTTGCCTCCACGATAATGGATATCAGAAAGTGGCTTTGCCAAACTAACCATACAAAGGAGGAGCTCAACAAGCAGCTGCAGCACCATCAAACCACCACGGTCGAGGCCACTGCCAAGGACACCAGCAATGATGTTGCAAAGCTCTAGATTGCTCCACATACACTCTACCTACTCTTCTAGAAACGTTACTAGTATAAAGGCTCCACAGCCCACCCAACCGCAGGGCTACTGGAAATTTAATCTAAGTCTGCTACATGACAAGTTTATAACCAAAAAAAAGTGAATTTATAACCAACTTCTTTCTGGATGACATGCCGATCCTCATATGGTATGTGACCCTTTCCAATGTACACCTAGAGGCTACACAATAGAATACTCAGTTGTAAAGAAAAAAAATACCTGTCAGAGAAGACTAAAATAAGAAATGAGATAGAGGAATTAATATTAGTGATAAATAACAGTTAAAAATTGTAAGATAGAGGTTCAAAATCAGTTACTGTAGGTTAGCAGTAAAAATAAATAGAGGTACTTATTCAAGAACAATCAAATATAATCTATTACAAAAATAAAGATTATTACATGGAAAATGGGGAAAAATGCATCAAATTCTTTCTAGATTTGCACCATAGGAATGGTTTCCTCTCGATGTTTGCCAGCTACAAAGAAACAAAGCCGACTTCATGGCCATAGCTGGACCACCTGTTGTAGCTTGTGCTATAGATGGGACACATTATTTTGCAAATTATTGCAAAATCAAAAGATGAACACGCATTTGTTTATGAGCTGCCAGATATGTAAGAGGCTGACAATTTGCTGAATTTATACTATTCAGACTACTGAGTATATCACTCTTGCTTTCACGTTTAATCAGTGACACTTAGCCTACATTTTTTGCCGGACCGCGTAATCGGAGCCAGCCAAGAAAGACGAAAACTTTGCTGGCTAAAACCTTCAGTATTTAAATTATAGTAAGCCTGAAAAAAAAAACAGTTTACGGTTATATTTCTACTGTTTCTGGTGGATTTTTGAAGTACGCATCCGTGCATGCGTTTTGGGTCAGGATAGTTAGTTACGTTATTGTAAGCCTTAACTAAAACTGTATACGGTTTTATTGCGACTGTTTCTGGCATGGAAAAGTTCATCTTCAGTCTCGCTAGCAATTGCTCAATTCTTATGATTATTCCTAGGAAGTTAGTAGATACTAGTAAGCCTATTACTGGCTATAAGCTGTTAAAACGGCCAGTGGCAAAAGCCATACAGTTCATAGACGCTATGGCGGAGGTAAACTTAATAAGAAATGTTAGTCAGTTTAACACAATGCTCAATGGTGTCTAGCGACTGCTGAAACGTGTAATGCCGTGGTGTAGTGGTTAAAGACAGTGCCTCTCACGTGGAAGACCTAAGTTCAAATCTATTGAGAGCAACCACATTTACTAATTCTATTTGTGGGCCGCAATAAAACTGTTTACGATTATACAGTATTGCAACTATTTATGGTAGATTCCACGATTCTCTCATCTTTTCACTTGATGAAATAGTTAGTTATCATCACCTTTATTGATAGTTATTGTATCAAAGTCATTCACGAATGAAAGAAAAAAGTACGTTGTTATGCCATGAAATAAAAAAATACGTTCTTATGCCATGAAATGAATTAGCTTTGGCAGACTCGCTAACAGTTGCTCAATTCTTATGACTATTCCAGTAAGTTAGTAGATACTGGTAAAGTCTGATACTGGCTAATACGCTGTTAAAACGGCCAGTGGCAAATGCCATACATAAACACGTCATAGACGCTATTTGTGGTTGAGGTAAACTTAGTAAGAAACGTTAGTCAGTTTAACTGTATCAATATCATTCACGAATGGCCAATTAGCTGTTAAAACGGTCAGTGGCAAAAGAGGTTTTATTCAGTAGACACAAGAGGCAATACTGACACCCGTCAAATGTACAATTCTGTGATGTAGTGGTTAACGACACAGCCTTCCACGTGAGCGACCCGGGTTCAAATCTCTTTTCTATTGCAGGCCGGCTGAACTAGGCTTGCCTGCTTTCTTGTTTTTTAATATCTTAATTTCAATATAGCATCATGACACATCCTTCTACAGTATTGCTGTGATGAATTTACAGACAGAGACCCCTACCCTATCAGCCAATCACTCTGTGCATAGTAAGTAAGCTTGCTCATGGAACACAATATCATCCATTACAACAGGGTCAACCCCGCCCTTTCTCTTAGCTTAAGATTTCTCCCCATTCCTTAGGAAAGGCTGATCTCAGCAGCTTTGTGAATAGGTTTTAAGAGGAAACTCTTAGCTGGAAACTTTTACTGCTGTTTGGAAGGGCTCTAAGTGTTAACATAACATGTTTTGTGAATAGGGCCCCTGATCAGATATGACACATTGTATGATACATTGGAGATAACATTTGTAAATTACTGGAAATAACGAAACAATACGAATATACTTGGCCTGATCATCATAACTGATTTTGAAAAAGACTTTGACAAACTAAGACTACATTTTATATATACATACCTGAACCATTTTAATTTTAATGCATACAATGCCATACAATGGGGTAATGAGTTTTATAGCAACCTACAAATGTAGAATTATAAATAATGGCCATTTCTCCGACAGTTTTAAACTATCAAGAGGTATAAAACAAGGATGTTCGCTGTCCCCATATCTATTCAATACAGTCATTAAAATCTGTGCTATTAAAATTAGAACAAATAACAAAAGCAAAGGTTTAGAAATCCAGGGGCTAAAAATGAAGTTCTCCATATATGCAGATGACTCAAGTCTTCTCAAACGTCCAAAAATTAAGCCACTGGGTTGTTTCATTGAGGATCTAGATAACTTTTCCAATCTCTTTGGACTAAAACCCGATTATGATATTACGTATTGGATCATTCAAAGGGACAAGCTTTAAATTGCCATATGGTTTTCCTGTCAAATGGGCTGATAGTGAAATGTATTTCCTTGGCATACACATACCAAACAGATTAATAGATCTCTCCTATAGTAACTTTGATAGGAAACTTGGCAAGGTGGAATGGATATTGAAGCCTTGGAAGGGACTGCATCTAACTATTTATGCTAAAAATGCCTTGGTCAGCTCCCTGGTGATCTCACAATTCACTTATTTATTCATGGTACTACCATGGTGGAAATTCACCAATTTAACTCTTTCTAAGACGGTAAAACAGAGAGACTGAATTCTCTTAAACACAATAATGTAACAATAAGTTTATTATGTTTGCAAACAGAGATATACAAAATACAGGTATAGGCAGCTCTGAGGCAGCTCAGAAAACTAGCAATACATATACAGAAAGGGATGTGGTAAGATTCAGTTTGATCCCTAAGGCAGATTGCCCCTCCTTTTCCCAGGACACTAAGGGAACATTGTAAATTACCTTTTCAAGACAGATGGGTCACATGTAGAACAAAGATACACAGATGGCTTTAACAGCTGAACAGGGGGTTCCATGACCTGCTGATGACTGACAAGGATGTAAACCATGTAAACAAAGACCAAATCCCCTCTCCCACATTTAAGATTTTTACCTCTACTGCCTAAGGCACAAAGACTCAGTACGTCACCAATAATTCTATATTATCCTATACATTTGTAGAATTCATCAATACATCAGCTCAGTACATTTCTACAACACTACCTACACCAGGATAATATTTATTCAGTCATGTAAAAAAAAGATTATTACAGACAGTAAAATACTTTCATACAAGCAACTTATTGAGGTACAGTGGATATAAAAGTCTACACACCCCTGTTAAAATGCCAGGTTCTTGTGATGTAAAAGAATGAGACAAAGATAAATCATGTCAGAACTTTTTCCACTTTTAATGTGGCCTATAACATGAACAATGCAATTGAAAAACAAACTGAAATCATTGAGGGGGAAAAAAAATAAATAAATAACCTGGTTCCATAAGTGTGCACACCCTTAAACTAATACTTTGTTGAAGCACCTTTTGATTTTATTACAGCACTCAGTCTTTTTGGGTAGGAGTTTATTAGCATGGCACATCTTGACATGGCAATTTTTGCCCACTCTTCTTCGCAAAAGCGCTCCAAATCTGTCAGATTGCAAGGACATTTTCTGTGCACAGCCCTCTTCAGATCACCCCACAGACGTTCAATTGGATTCAGGTTTGGGCTCTGGCTGGGCCATTCCAAAACGTTAATCTTCTGGTGAAAAAGAAAAACAGCTCCAAAGCATGATGCTGACACCACCATGCTTCACTGTGGGTATGGTGTTCTTTGGGTGATGTGCAGTGTTGTTTTTGTGCCAAACATACCTTTTGGCACAAAAACAAACATCAAGTTCAACCTTGGTTTCATCAGACCATAACACATTTTCCTTCATGCTTTTGGGAGACTTGATGTTTGTTTTTGCAAACTTCTGCCGGGCTTGGATGTTTTTCTTTGTAAGAAAAGGCTTCCGTCTTGCCACCCTACCCCATAGCCCATTCATATGAAGAATACGGGAGATCGTTGTCACATGTAGCACACAGCCAGTACTTGTCAGAAATTCCTGCAGTTCCTTTAATGTTGCTGTAGGCCTCTTGGAAGCCTCCCTGACCAGTTTTGTTCTCGTGTTTTCATCAATTTTGGAGGGACATCCAGTTCTTGGTAATGTCTCTGTTGTGCCATATTTTCTCCACTTGATGATGACTGTCTTTACTGTGTTCCACGGTATATCTAATGCTTTGGAAATTCTTTTGTACCCTTCTCCTGACTGATATCTTTCAACAATGACATCCCTCTGATGCTTTGGAAGCTCTCTGCGGACCATGGCTTTTGCTCTGTGATGCAACTAAGAAAATGTCAGGAAAATCCTACTAGAACAACTAAACTTTATTTGTGATTAATCAGAGTCACTTTAAATGATGGCAGGTGTGTAATGACTTCTATTTAACATGAGTTTGGATGTGATTGGTTAATTCTGAACACAGCCACATCCCCAGTTAGAAGAGGGTGTGCACACTTATACAACCAGGTTAATGAAAGGTTTTTATTTTAAATTTTTCCCCCTCGAAGATTTCAGTTTGTTTTTCAATTGAATTGTTCACATTATAGGTCATATTAACCGTGTAAAATGTTCTGACATGATGTATCTTTGTGTCATTCTTTTACATCACAAAAACCTGGCATTTTCACAGGGGTGTGTAGACTTTTTATATCCACCGTGTATGGTGCAGCCGTTAAAAGATTTGCTCTATAAGTTTGTGCCCGAGCATAATAAAAAGTAATGCCTGCTTTTCATTCTAGTCATTATTTCCTTGTTTTTGTTAAAATTATAGAGACAATGTTTAAAATTACACAACTTTTAATATAACTGGTAAATGTTCATCTCATACGAATCCTCTAAATGTTTTAGAAAAAATGCATTGTTGATTGAATTTTTGGATAAGTTGTTAACTCTTTTCATAGAAATGTATAACATGAGGTGTGATATGATGGTGCTACAGCTACCATTTCAATAAGCAATTTCATGAAAGACAAAGTCCATAAAGCCTCTACTGTTGATATGTTTACATCAAGAGCAGACGTTCCCATTACTTGTTGAATCTGTATTCCTCCTTGTCCACAGCTTGGCCAATAAAACAGCAAGCAATATATACAATTGTGTTACTGTATATTGTTTTTCAGGATGACCCAAGGCACACTAATCCCAGAGAACAGTTGATGTCTCCTGGATCTGAGGTGAATGTGCCTCTAGAAGTCATTCTCACCAGGCCAGTACAGGCCCTTCCTCGAAAAAGAACTTCACTTTCTGAAACCTATCACGTTCTTCCACCCACTCTTGAAGCCTCTTCTGGTCAAAAGGTATTTATTTGAACTAATTGCAAGACTATGTTTTCTTCCGTGTTGTGGATATGAATGGATGTCCAGTAGTGGCAGTGGATATGGCCCAGGGGTGGTGGGTTAGATGTGAAATAGAGATGTCATACACATTGTTTTAAACATAAAACATATCTTTCACAGGAACTTATGGGATTAGCAACAATGTCAATCCCAACAGACGCTGACATGAGTGAGGTGTCACAGTTGTATATTTCGATGAAGCATGGAGAAGCCCCAAAATTACCTACTTTGGAAGCATGCGTTTTAGATATTAGGAAGTGGATGACAGAGAACTTCTTGCTTTGAAACTCAAGAAAAACAGAAATGCTTGTTTTAGGATCCAAGAAACAAAGAGCTTTGTTGGCAGATCTTACCGTGAACCTCGACGGCTGTATGGTCATATCCCAAAAAACTGTAAGGAACCTCGGCGTTACCCTCGACTCTGACCTCTTCTTTGATGAACATATAAAATATATCTCAAGAATTGCTAATTTTCATCTTTGGAACATTGCAAAAATCAGAAACTTTTTATCAAAAACTGATGCAGAAAAACTAATCCATGCTTTTGTTACATCTAGA
Organism: Esox masquinongy; assembly: GCA_016801175.1. NCBI lineage: Eukaryota > Metazoa > Chordata > Actinopteri > Esociformes > Esocidae > Esox > Esox masquinongy. The sequence goes on from JACXGI010008268.1 coordinate 33,090, forward strand.
TTAGATTCCTGCAATGCTCTTCTTTCTGGTTACCCTGATAAATCAATAAATAAACTTCAATTAGTGCTGCACACGGCTGCTAGAATCCTAACTAGAACAACAAAAATTTGAACACATTACACCAGTACTAGCCTCTTTACACTGGCTGCCTGTTAGGGTTAGGGTTGATTTTAAGGTTTTGTTGTTAACCTATAAAGCAATACATGGACTTGCTCGTACTTACCTCGCTGAAATGATCCAGCCAGACATACCTACACATAACCTTAGATTGCAAGATGCAGGCCTTCTAATTGTACCTAGAATTTCTAAACAAACAGCCGGAGGCAGGGCTTTCTCTCATAGAGCTCCACTACTGTGGAATGATCTGCCAACTAAGGTTCGATGTGCAGACTCGGTGCAAACTTTCAAGTGTCTACTAAAGACTCATCTCTTCAGCATGGTCCATGATTAAGTGCAGACTGGCCCAGGGGTGTGAAGGTGACCGGAAAGGCTTGATACTGTCCACCCTTGCTGTTTTGCCAGGTGGGCTCTCATCGCCACTGGGATGCCCTCCCTCCAGTGCCATTCGGGGGCGGAGTCACTGGCTTGTTGTTGTCTCTCTGTTGCGCCCATTGTGCAATTGGGTTGAACTCTGCAAGCAATACTCGGCCCTAATATCAGGGTGTTTGCGGTTGGCGGGTGTCCCTTTGGTTGATGCTTGGCAATGTGGGTGAATTGATTTCCTGCCTGTTGGGCCCTGTCCGGGGCCTCCCCGGGATAGGGCCACAGTGTCACTGTACCGGCCTGTCTCAGCCCCAAGGTCTCACGCTGTTATGTTATTGTGCCGGGTGAGTAGGGTCAGTTTTCCTTCTCCACTGTAAATCCTTGTAGATCTCAGGAATGCACTTTCTAAATTTTCCCTGTCTCCTGCCCTGTTTAAACTTAGGAGGACATGAGGTCTTGGCCCACACCTCCAGAGTACCAGGCTCGAAAGACTTGTTGCTGTCCCTGTCTAAAGTCCTCCTGGTTGTGTTGCAGATCAAAACGATACCTGATGATTTCGGCTGCCACTCTGCTGACCCCCCCCCCCCCCC